>JAZHYW010025857.1:0-32063 GCA_037355805.1 Ixodes ricinus | reverse complement strand
CGTCGCAAAGATGGCTTCTAATTAGTTGTGCAAAACTATCGATAGTACTATCGATAGTATCGATAACCACCAGAAATCTCACTATCGATAGTAAAAAAAACTATCGATAGTACTATCGATAGTCGACTATCGAAAAACTATCGATAGTACTGTCGATAGTCGACTATCGATAGTCGACTATCGGAAAACTATCGATAGATCGATAGTCGACTATAGAAAAGCTATAGTTAGTACTATCGATAGTCGACTATCGGAAAATCATCGTTAATCGACTATCGAAAAACTATCGATAGTCGAATATCGTAAACCCATTGATAGTACTGTCGACAGTTTTCTATTGATATATTTGTTACACTAGTAGTTTGCGTCGCTCCCCCTCCTCTTTTTCGTGCTTTATTTTTTTTTAAATGGGACACCAACAAGCCCAAGCACTTACCATCCCAACTTTGGATCAGCTTTCAGTGATGACGAAGACGGGAGTTCCGGCGAAGAGAGGAGGAAGGGCGCCGAGCGGCGGTGCGGCAACTGTGTTCACTCTATACTCTGTTTCATACTTAGCGTGAAACGCTGTCAAGGCTACTGGCGCGAGCGGGTGGCTTCATTTATGCTTTTGTTTGCACGAGAGCGCGTGCTAATGATCAACCAAATCAAGCCCCACGATCGCGCCAGTAGCTTTGACAGCGTTGCACCCTATGTATGAAACAGAGTATAGTTGTGCAAAACTATCGATTGTACTATCGATACTATCGATACTCGCCAGAAATCTCACTATCGATAGTAAAAAAAACTATCGATAGTACGATCAATAGTCGACTATCGAAAAACTATCAATAGTACTATAGATAGTCGACTATCGATAATACTATCGATAGTCGACTATCGGAAAACTATCGATAGATCGATAGTCGACTATAGAAAAGCTATAGTTAGTGCTATCGATAGTCGACTATCGGAAAATCATCGTTAATTGACTATCGAAAAACTATCGATAGTCGAATATCGTAAACCCAGTGATAGTACTGTCAAGGGTTTACTATCGATAATTGTGAAACACTAGTATACTTCATTTCACCTTATGTGCGAGCGAAGGCAAACCTGGAAGCGCGAGCACGGAAGCTCCGTGCGTTCAGGCTTTGCTCGAGTCGCAAGCTGGGGAGAAACGCACAAAGCGCTGGTCTCGCGCTTCTAGCTTTGGCTTCGCTCGCAGATAAATTGAAATGAAGTAGTTTGTGCCGCTCCCTCTTCTCTTTTCACGCTTTATCTTTTTTCAAATGGGATACTATCGATTGTACTATCAATAGTATTGATAGTCGCCAGTAATCTCACGTTTGATAGTAAAAAAACTACCGATAGTACTATCGATAGTCGACTGTCGAAAAACTATCGATAGTACTATCGAAAAACTATCGATAATATTACGGATAGTCGACTATCGGAAAACTATCGATAGATCGATAATCGACCATAGAAAATCTATAGTTAGTGCTCTCGATAGTCGACTATCGGAAAATCATCGTTAATCGACTATCGAAAAACTATCGATAGTCGAATATCGCAAACCCATTGATAGTACTGTCGACGGTTTACTATCGATAATTTTGTGACACTAGTAGTTTGCGTCGCTCCCTCTTCTCTTTTTCGCGCTTTATTTTTTTTTCAAATGGGACACCAACAAGCCCAAGCGCTTACCATTCCAACTTTGGATCAGCTTTCAGTGATGACGAAGACGGGAATTCGGGCGAAAACGGGAGTTCGGGCGAAGAGAGGAGGAAGGGTGCGGAGCGAGCGGTGCGGCAACTGTGTTCGCTCTAGTGGTGCAAAGCTATCGATTGTACTATCAATAGTATCGATAGTCACCAGAAGTCTGACTACCGATAGTAAAAAAAACAATGGATAGTACAATCGATAGTCGACTATCGAAAAACGATCGATAGTACTAACGATTGCCGACTATCGAAAAACTATCGATAGTACTATCGGTAGTCGACAATCGACAGTTTTGCGACACTATCGATAGTTTTGGAAAAACTATCGATAGTATCGTTAGTCAATTTATCGATAGTTTTGCATCACTACTTCGAATACGATTCGATCTCTTTTGGCGGAGGTGATCGGCCGCATGACAGCTCTTTTCCACGTACTTGCAGAGATTCGTCAACTCAGCGTGTCTCAAGTTGCTTCGAGATACTAACTTGGGTTGAACAGAAAAACCTGTTTGTATAGTTAATACGTTAAATTATTCTGAAAATATTTATATAAAGAAAGTTACAAGTCAAACTTTACTAAGGCGTGTAGCATTCGTGAATTCCTGTCACCTAGTATGACCACGAAAAAAAACCTTAAACGCGGTCGGACGACCTTATCCAAGCACATGAATAAGGGTAGCACATATGTAAAACCGTATACTCTGTGAGAATGAAGCAAGAAGCATAATTTTAAACATATAGTTTTCCAGTGAACTACACAACACAAAAAACATCCCTAAACCGAAACACTTTATATAGTGCTTTTCGCACGGGAAAACCAACATGGGTTTCCAAGTTTGCCCTTGGGTAAATCCTATTACCTAACCATTCACTGAAGCCACGCTCCTTTGCAAACCAAAGTCGCCCCACGTGCGTGGATTTGGCAGTTTTTTTGCAATAGTATTAGATCTCAATTTTACAAATTTTTCACCGTGTTATGTGAGAAACCAGAATTGCACGTAGGGAACAGCCCATTACCGGGAGCTTATTTTTCTACCTGGGCAGACTCTACGAGTGCACACTTTTGCTGCGAAAATTTAAATCACTTAAGCGTGCCGTGCCCCGGTGTAAAGAGTTGTGTATCCAGATTAGATGGTGTGTAATCAGTTTCAACTATTTGGCAATATCCAAAAGCTACGACTCCGGCGACCAATCCACAGCACCTGTGTTGGGCAAGTGAAGCACGACAGCGGTTATTCGCTCCTCCCGTGGAAGGACATGCTAAGTTCGCTCTGCTGCAGAAATTGACCTACACAGTAAGTAGGTATCGCGTTTGACCCTGTTAAGTTGAAAGTCGACTATCTTTCAGCCCAGCTGCGTGAACTATGCGTGTACATCTTCATAAGTGGCACCTGAGGTCGATTGACCAAGACAAAATATTGGTTTCGTGAATATAAAGAAAGATGAAAGGTATATATATATATATATATATATATATATATATACTTTACTACGAAAATGTATATTACCCCGCAAAAATTCAATGGTCCTCGCGCCGAGATGTTGGGTTAGTTGGAGCGGTCAAAGTCGCGCAGCCTCGGCGTTTTCCCTTTTGAATGGGAAAGATAGGCTGCCGCCAAATATTGTGCGAACCCGTCAAGGCACTAAATCTGGCCGTCTCTGTCATCCTGCCGAATCCTGTATCTCGGTGTGCCGGCAGCAGCCCTCTCTCGCCGCTCATCGCAAAAGCGCAACAGCGTTTACAGCAAACTTTGCATACACTCTCCAGGACGCGAGGTATCCGCACCGCAAGATGATAGTCTGGCTCTTTAAGTTCGCTGTCTAGTGCAAATGGGCGGAGTAGCGAGTTTGATCCTACTATAATATTCGGTTATTTTTCTAGCAATTGTAGGCCTTTCTTTTATTGTTTTAGTCATCAAGCAATCGAGTCTCGGTAGCGAGTCAAGGTCGGCCTCGCGGCTCTGCCCACCACCGCGCTTGCGTTCAACTCCAAGCCCTGGCACCAAAATTCACATGGTCATAAATGATCTGTTACGCGAAACTCGAACGCTATAAGTTTTGTTACTGTTGTTAAGCCGATTAAGGTGATTTTACTTTTTGAACCAATAGTATCACTCTGTGAAACGTTTCGTGTTGGTGAGACATTGCCTTTGCAACTGGCTCTCTTTTAAGGATGTTGCTGTACAAAACAAAAACTAATTTATTTTTCGTCGGAAGAAGCTTTTACAAATTCACACTGTGATCATTTGTACGACGTAGGAACCTCTGAACCAAAACTGCTTGCATCAGTAACTGAAAAACTAGATTTTTGTAACAAAGGATTACTTTCTAAGGACTTAACTTTAAGGGTTGCACAAACTTCCGCTTCATTGTATTGGCAGGATTTCTGAATATATGCCTTTAATTATTTATATTGCCAGGCTTAACAAATCGCCGTTTCCTTCACCCTAAAGTAGTCGTTTATTGTTGCTCTTTCTAAATGAGAGCGATTTTCTTCCGTAAAATCAATTAACACACTCTTGAATACTGAAAAAGCACTACAGAAAATTAGGGGGGTGAATGTACCCGAATATAAACGTTAGACATAACTACCTGGTCAGCTGAGTATTTTTCATCGCTTATTGTCGAAAACGCAGCTTCATTGTAATCGGCGCTCACTGTCCTTTCAACTCAGGTTTAGAGACTCGACAAAACAATAGGAGCGAAATGTTGATGAACAAAATTGCAATATACCAAGATTTTGCATACCAATAATTTAATCATTTTACCTCCAAAACAATGTTTACACTTTTTGGCGCTAATTACTGTAGAAAAAACTAAAATTATTATGTTTGCAACTTAGCTGCTCTTCCGAATCGATCAAGTGAATGCCAAGGCATTTCGTTATTTTTGTTTTATCGAGCACTTTGTCATGCCTGTTTACCACAAGGAAAGGGAAGGATATCCGGATCCGCTTCTGAAACATCTTCAGAATAATTATAACGTCGGTTGAGTATTTGGAGGTATCGACAAACTTTAAATAAGGCTCATTGTTCTTTCTTTTTAATTTGCCGGTAATGTAGTGTTTTAAACACTACGTTGTATTTTTCGTTGAGCTATTTTGCGTGCAAACTCGTTTACGTAAGTCTCTGAAATCTTATAAGGCGGCTCTTTTATGTACCTAGATTTAGGTTACCTTCTCCATTTGTAAAATGTTTTCTCAACACCACTCATTGCAACAATATGTGTATCTTCCTTCAACACTAGGCATCATTTCTCCAGATTTAAGGACTCTGAAAATTTCTTGAATCATAGACCAAACAGATTTTCAAAGTTAATAAAGACCTGACTTGAGCGTTCTTAGTAAGATTAAGCTTACATTTACAATAAGTGTCTTGCACCTGACGACAGCGGTTCGCCGTGTTTAAAAACTACAATACCTAACATCATTGAGCTGACGGCGGACAGTACAAGAACGCTTTGCTTTATATTGCATAATTATTTCCACGTAAGTGATTTGAAATGAGTGTCGAATTTCGCGTTAGAAATCGTCCAGCGTGTTCAAAAACTGCAATACCTAACATCAATGGGCCGGCAGCGGAGAGTGCAGGGACGCTTTGCTTTATTTTGCATAAACGTTTGCACGTAAGCGATTTGAAATTGGTGTCGGATTTCGCGTTTGCAAAACATACAAAAAAAGCAGTCGAATAAGACGTTTACATAACTCAAAAGGCACGTTTGGAGACGTGCAGAGGATGTTAACATTCAAGTTTAGTTTATCATTCTTTTGTTCAGAGCCGCCCGGCTGCGTTTGCCGAGGTTTCTTTGTCCGCCAAGGATCCGACTTAAGCGCCGGGTCATTGCAAGCCCAGAATAAAGACTGGTATGCACAAGCATTGAGTACCAGCTAATGCTCTTTTGTGTTCCCGACTCTTCTGGCTGGTACAATTGATCACGTTTTAAAGGAATCTTTGTGATCTGAAAAACACTGCCTTATCGGCGTCCGCGCAAAAAGTTACAAGAGGAAGGCAGACAAAAGACACCGACATTTATAACGGCGAAATATTGAGACAGAAGTAGCGTTTCATCATAGTCTCGTGCAAGAACTGTATCGATCATGTTTTTTATTCATCGCAATCTTGAATCGTGCAACTTTGGGTATGGAGAAGACATAGATTTACCTATTTCAAGCAAATGGAACGTGTTCGCAATTTTATCCCGGCTGTCACCCCTTCTCGTTTTATCTCTTAAATATATTTTGTACAAAATCCAAGCTTTAATTCCTTGTTTTTTTTTCTTGTCGCCTATAACGGGTGTTTTAATTACGTGCTTAAGGACGACGGCAAAAAAAAAAAAAACGTATTTACTATAAAAAAAAATAACAAAAGCTTCGCCGCTACTTGAGTTTTCATTTCGGAGTTTGTACACCTAACACAGAAATCCTAAGTCAAAATTGGGGGTTTTACGTGCCAAACCAACGACGGGCATCTGGCACGCCCCGGCGAAGGACTAAGGATTAATTTGGACCACCTGGGGATCTTTGACATGCAACCGAAAGCCCGGTTACATGGCGCCTCCTCCGCAATAAGCCTCCGTCAGATTGCGGGCACCTCAGCCGGGATTCGAACCCGCCACATGGGGATCTGTAGGCCAGCGCTCTCGCCTCGGAGCCACCGAGGCGGCTCACGGAAGTCCTGATACCCGCGAAGTGATCTTGGAATTAATTACCTGCAAATCACAAACATCTGTGTGTTTGACGTTTAAGTCTTATTTTAGGTTACATAGTTCTTTGAAGCAATACAAATTAATTAACTTTCCTGTCTCGTCAATGATCTCTTTTCAAAAAATACAGCGAAATTTATGATAGTTTTATTTAAATAGAAGCGGTGATCTACGCTTCATATTGTTGTACTGACTGGGTATACATTTGAACTTATGGCGCATACGATGTATTGTCACGAACGACAATTGATGAGGCGTCGGAAGAAATAAGAAAACTAAATGCTTAAAAAAGTTAACTTCTGCTCAAAAAAAAAAAAAAAAAAGGCTAGCGTCCGAGGCGTTAATGTCGATGAAACAGCAGGATTGAACCCTGGGGCAAGACTGACTCCGGCTCGCCAGAAGGAGCCTCTAATGTACAGTCGGCAGCAAAGTTTGCGTGGCACGGGAGCGCCAGCCGGAAAACTGGCTGCGCCTTTTCACGTCACGGTGCCGCCTCAAGTCTCAAGCTTGGCACATACGCTTACGCTTAGTGTTAGCGGTCATGTTTTTTTGTTTTTGTCGCTCGCTTCTTCGACGTTAATGAGGTAACCGCGACTAGGGCAAGGTTCCGTGAAATGTTATCTGTAGCACGCGAGAGCTCCGTCACCCATCATGGTGGATGACGCAGACGCGCGTCATGATGGCTGACGAAGCGGCTCCTCGTGCCGTATCCGGTTATCTCGTGCACTTCGGGAGGAAGCGGTGAAATTACATGACTGTGAGACCAAAAGGAAGCGCATTCTTGAAGTGTGAATCATTAGGGCGGCCGCGCGCCGTCAGAAGACCCAGCCGGTCATTTGGGCACACGCTTTTGACCCCGCAAACTTTTGCTGCCGACTGCACACGCATGGGCGTCTGGAACAATCGGCGTAGAAGGGTCGGTGCGTAGAATATTCGGACATGAAATAAGTAACAGGATTATCTAATTCACCAGAACGCGATATTTACTGAAAGGACAAAAAGGTGCATCCTATCCCAGGTATCGATCCTCGCCCCATTGCGTCGGAGCCAAGTGCGATAACCATTCGTCCACGACGCGCGCTTGCGCGGAGTCCCGCGAGGCATTACTTCCCCCTCTAAAAGAGCATCGTCTCGATGCAAAGTGCAAGAAAACAAAGCAGAAAAACAAACAAAAGAATGTGAAATTGCAGAAGCTGTCAAAACACAGTCCTATCAAGCGTAGCACGAGATCCCATTTCACTGTCTTATCATCCGTAACACTTCCTGAAGTCGACCGACATAGACCACGTCAGATGGTGCTAGTCGGCGTTATGATGTTCTGGCTTTGTTGAACACCACCTCGAAGTTCAGAGCACCGAGTTGACGAAATACCTTGTAGTGTCTGAAGTAGCTCTGCAGGAGTTTGTCGTTTTGACCGACTCGTGATATAGGAGTCCAGACCCAGACGTGGTCTCCAGGCTTGAAGCGAACGTCATTCCGAAGAATGTTGTACCGGGTGGCGTCAACATGTTGTCGACCTTGAATCCGGAGTCCGGCCAGCTGACGAACTACTTCAGCCCTTTGAGCAAGGAACTGGACGTCATAGCTCCCATTATCAGCTAGTTCGTGGGGCAGCAAGGCGTCGAGCATGGTCGATACGTTTCGGCGATGCACATGCTGAAACGGTGTTACTCATGTGGTTTCTTGGTCCGCCTTGTAGACAGACACGACGTAGGGTAAACCTCGTCCCACTTCTTGCGCTTTACAACGACATACATAGTGATCATGTCGGCGATAGCTTTGCTTTTCCGTTCTGTTGCATCATTTGTATGCAGATGGTATGTAGTGGTTCGTCGGTAGATGGTGCTACTGACACGAAGAATCTATTGCGTCAGCTGGGCCATGAACGATGTTCTATGGTCTGTAATGAGGACTTTGGAGGCGATGTGCCGGAGCATGATCGACTCGATAAAAACTTGTCGACTTCAGCAGCCGTATCCGATGGAAGGGCTTGTATCTCAGCGTACCGTGCGAGATAATCGGTGGCGACGACTATCAACAGGTTTCCTTGTGTCGATAGTGGGTTCGGTTTAAATAAGTCCATTTCGATTTGCTCGAATGGGTTAGATGGCGGTGAAATAGGCTGAAGAAATCCTGCCGGTCTCGTCGGTGGTTTCTTAAGTCGTTTACACTCGTGGCAAGATCGGGTGTAATCATGGACTCTCTTCGCAAGCTTGGGCCAGTAGTACTTATCGCGTATCCTGGCAGGAGTCCTCCTGTAGCCAATGTGTCCCGCAGTTCGTCATCGTAGCAGCCTTGAAGTATATGTTTTCGAAGACTGGAAGGGATCGCCAACATCACCGCGTGTTGTTGTCGCTGAAATTCTCCTTGTACAACACACCTTGTCGGAGGGAGAAGGTTGCCAGTGTTCGTATGAAAACGGGAGTGTCGCACTTATTTTTCCCTCTGGGTGCTCGATGAGTCCTCGCTGTTTAGGATTATTTCTTCGGAGTGCTGCCATGTCACTACCATCTAGTGCGCCGAGGAAGAACTCGTCGTCGTCGTCTTTAATGCAGGCAGGACCGTCCCCGACGGGGGCCCTTGACAGATAATCATCGTCACTGTGCTTTCGGCCGAACTCGTACACAACAGTCATGCCAAAATCCTGCAGTCGAGGCTTTTTGAGGGGTCCTTAAGATCTGCGAGTCAGCAGAGCGAGTGGTGCTCTGTAACCACTCGGAAAGTATTTCCGTAAAAGTACGAGCGAAACTTGGTGATAAGCCACACGACGGTGAGGCATTTTTAATGCGTCGTAGCGTAATAACTCTCCTATTAGGAGAGTGTCCGGCTTGCATATGCGATTACCCACTCTGTTCCCTACTGTATTTGGACTAGCACCGCGTCAAGCACCGTGTTACTTGCGTCCGTATAAATGTGTTTGGGCATGCTGATCGAAATGGCCAAAGACTGTGGGTGATTAAAGTTTTCATTCAAGCTCGTCGAACACTCACCTGGTAATCTTTTGTCCACTAAAACCTTACCGCGCCTTTCCTAAGATACGTCAGTGCCTCAGAAAGCTTCAAAAAATCTCGAACGAAGAACCTGGAGTAACCACAGAGGCCTAGAAATCTTCTTACGGCATTTTTGTCCGACGGCAGGGGAAATGCGGCTTCAGCGCGCGACTTCTTGGAGCCAGGACGAACACCCTCGCTACTCACGACGTGGCCTAGAAACTTCAGCTCACCTTAAGCCAACCGAAATTTCGTTAGCTTGAGAGTTAGTTCATCGGCCTTGATGGCTTAAAGTACGGAACGGAATCGTCGTAAGTGCTCGTCTGAGCTCCATGGCGAACACCACAAAGCCGTCGAGGCAGACGACACAGCTCTGCCATTTTAAGCCTGCTAGCACGGTGTCTATGACACGCTGGATGGTGGCCGGCGCCATGCGCAGTCCGAAATGTATCACTTTGAATTTGTACTGTCCGTCGGGCTTGACGAAGGCAGTTTTCTCCAAGTCCCTTTCGTCAACATCGATCTGCCAGTATCAACTCTTCAAGTACATCGAAGGAAAGTATCGGGAGTGCTGCAAGCGGCCTTGAGTATCGTCGCTGCGGGTGAGCGGGTATACGTCTTCCTTTTCACATATTTGAGTAGGCAACACTTCATAGTATCTCTGGGTTCCGTCCTTCTTCTTTACTTGCAAGACTGGTAAAGCCGATGGTCTGCTTGACAGATGGATAATGTCGCCATTAACCATGTTTTCAATAATGACTTCCCTCTCTTTGAAAGAGACACGGTATGGTGACTGGTGGACTGGGTGCACGTTGCCGTCGGTAACAATTCGATGTTTCGCCACTGGTGTTTGGCTAACTTCCGATGACGTGGCCAAAACAGTGATTGTATCAAGAGAGATCAACTCGTTGACGGCGCTTTGGAGCTGAGAGCTCGGGGTCGATGTCGAGCTGCGCCGGCGCCGTGCTCTTTTGCTATGACGACTAGGTTTCCTCCGAGATTCCGATAACCACGGCTGGCGCTTTAAGCTCCTCGACATGGTCCACGGTGGTACCCTTCATTAGGGTCTGCAACACCTCTGGGATGTTCTTCACGACAACAAATGTACGTCATTCTGGGAGATCCATTACACCTTGTGCGACGCAAATTCCTATTTCAAGGAGCTGTGGTACGCTGGCTTTCAGAAGAGCTTCACCGAACATAGCTGCGTAGGTTATGACGGCTACGAAAACACTCGACCGCGGCGGCAGGTTAACACGGTCGGTAATAAGTAGGATAGCGCTTGACGTCGTGTTGGGCTCCACCAGCGGCAGAATAGGATACCGCAGCGTCAACGGGTTTGCCCCGAGGTCGATAATGGCGCCATAGTCGCAAAGTCTATTCCAAGGATAACATCCTTCGCACAGTCTTGCGAAAAGACGAACTCCACATTGCTCGTTTCACTGTAGATATCAACGCCAGCAGTTCAACTTCCGGCTGGTGTGATGAGGTGCGCTTCAGCGGTTCGTATTTGGAGTCCGTCCCATGGCGTCATCCTCTTTCACAGGCGCCGATAGAGCCTTCAACTCAAAACTGAGAAGTCTGCTACGGCGACCACGAGTGCCTATGCGTCGTGCACATCGATAATGACGTTTGGGTTGTTGGGCATCGTTACAGGTGCGTCGTTGCACTTCGTGGCGTCGGGACAGTGGGAGTTCTCAGGCGTTCTTGAAGGCTTCTTACTTCGGTCATTTTCGGTAACGCCACCTGCAGGATTTGCCGTACTTAGTTTTTTCGACAAGAGCGGGACAGGCTGTGCCGACAAGAGCGGCGGAAGGGCGAAAGCACAGGTCGAGGCGAGGGCGAAGGGAAACCTCGGTGTAGAGTCGGCACCGAAGACAGGGATCCTCGGTGTGTCTTTAAGATGACCCCTGGTTGCTCCCCAAGGCGGGGTCGCGGTTCGCTCAGCGCAAAACCTCGCAAGTTCATTTGTCGGTATGGGAATCTCCGGTAAACGTAGGCTATTTCTCCGCTATAATAACACAGCGATCGTCGATCGGCCGTGCGCCACACGTCCGTCTTCTAAGCGAGGGTTGTTCGGTGCGTACGATCTGCGGCTGCCTTTCCCGTCATCAGAAAGTCTGTGGCACTAATAGCTCACATCGAGGCGGCGTTGAATATTGTCCGGCAGCTGACGCCGGTCTCCGAGCTACTGCGGCATAGGTCAGAGTAAGCTCGCGGGTGCTGCTACGCTGGCAGGAGCCTCCGCTTGGATTGCCCGGAGAACTTCATCGCGGACAACTTCGGCTATCGACAGCGATACCAGCTGGTTGGCAGCAGGAAGGAGCCTGCTGAGCTCTTCTCGGGCGACGTCGCGAATGTTCTCGTGAATGCCTGGGATGCCATAGCCAAGATCGCAACTAAAGGGCCCGAGGGCAGCGACGCCGGGCAGTCGCAGGTAGTGACTGGCTCGGGCCTTCCAAAAAATGCATGATAATAGTGGCCTGGATGACAATATTTTCGACTGTTGTCGGATGGCTGCGGACGAGGCCTCCGAAATTGACATCTCTAACCCCGCAAAAGAGGATCAGCATCTTCTTGTCACCTGTGTCTTGCGGGTTAGCACGGCTGGTCAGACGAAGGACATTTTCCACGAAGCCAGGAACTCTCTCGTCGGGGCCCTGAGTTCTGCTTCTAGGAAGGTTTGCGGCTCTCCCTCGGCGGTGTTCGCTGGCCAGCGTCCCCTTCATCTCGTGCTTAAAACGTTTTATGACGTCAAAAAAGACTCGTGATGTTTGTACGAGTACATGGCAGTCACCTTTAGCGAGAAATACACGTTTTGTAGGCATTGTTTGTCGATCCAGCCATTTTGTCGGGCGACGCGTTTGTACTGGTCGATCCAATCTTCGACGTCTTCGTAGAGTTCACCTTTGAACGGATTTTCAGTCCATGGTCTGAAGGGCAGGTAAATGACGGCAGAAGCGACCCAGGTCTGCGACTGGTTGATCATCGTCGTCTTCGTCGGCTTCGGCTTGTGCAGCAGCAAACCATATTCAAGAGCATGTCCCTGATTGCTGCTGCTGGCACGAGGTTCAGGTTCCTCGAAGAGCGGCCCTCTCGACGGGCTTGGAATCAGGCGTAGCTCACGGTTCCGCGGGGCGAATGAGTACCTTTAAGCATAGCGTGCTACCTCGCACGTCCACCAAAACATCCCGAATGAAAATTGATGAGGCGACAAAGGACTGAAGGAACTTAATCAAACATTCAATGGGGCAAACTTGTGCCGAAATAAAGTAGAACCCTTGTGTCGCAGGCGTCAATGTTGGCGAAAGAGGCAGGATCGAGCGCTGGGGCAAGACTGACCCCGGCTCACGACGCAGAGCTCCTTATGTACGCGCGTGGGCTTCTTGAACAATCGGTGTAGAAGGTTCGGCGCAAAGAAGCATCAAACGTCGAATAAGCAACAGGGTTCTCAAATTTTCCAGAACGCGACATCTAAATATATAACAAAATAGTGTCTACGTACCCGCGTTTGCAACCTCGGCCATTAGTGTGGGATCCATGCACACTAATCCTTCGGCCATGGGCGCGCTTGCTCCGAGTCGAGCGTGGCAGTATAACTATATGGATGGTTTCAAATTAAATCATGCAGGATAAAATGGTCTTATATTTAATTTTGACGAACAAAACTATTTTGGCGGAATTTCTTAAATAAAGGAGGGCGAAACCAGCATGTTGCCCAGATATTTTGCTCTCGAATTAGGAAGCGTAGCAGCCGCTGTGGCAGAAACTTGTATTTTTTGCCTGCCGTACCAGGTCACGTGCTTGACACCCACTGCTGCCACTACTGGTTTTCCTCCACAATTTTTTTTTGTTTTCCCCTCATTTAGTAGGTACTATAAAGATACTTTGGTGCATTCAAATATTTTTATGGATTTCATTTTAAGTTCTAAACAAAATGTCGAACTCGTCGTTCAGGTCAATGTTTGGTCAAATTCAACACATCCTTACTTTTTCTGTACTTAAGGTACTTTTCATATCTTTAGCTCTATAAAGGCCCAAAGCAAGCTCATCATAGATATAATAGTACAATTATGATCTGTTGCCTAGCCGCTCCGCCACCTCCACGTAAAGGTTGTGAGAAACAACCTATGTTAAACGTTCAAAATCAACTTACTGAAAAAAACAAATTTTAAATTTTTATTTTTTAAATTATTTTAGACATAATAGTCGACTACAAGAAAGAACAACATAGAAACGTAATATTTTGCTTATATGTCTTTTATTTGAACAGCAATCGTGTGAAATATGTGCTCGTTTGACTAATATACAGCAACCTTACCGGCATCGTGCGCCTATACGATTTCAAAAATATGTTTATATTTTGTGTACGTTTCGAAAAAGGAACGTAATGTAGGCGAACTTCGGATATTTATTGTAACGTAAAACTTGAAATAAGACAGAAGCCATATAAGCACAATACATATAAATGAGTAACAAGTATATACGAACCAAAAGGCCACGCAACATGGCAAAAAAATTTTATATATAGAACGGTTCAAAGTAAAGGATGGTGGCTACTCATTATCCAGCCTATTACGATTCAATGATAAATTCTCGCACCATTCAAATCTTGTACATAAATATTCTGGAAATATGCACCGGGTTTTGCTCTCCTCACATCTTGCATATCACCGACGGTTGACTAAACACTTCCTCCAAATGATAATGTAGAGACATGCGCTCAGGACCAGTAAAAGACATAAAAACATCGATGGCACATTTTGCGAAGGCAGTACACTTTTTTACTAGTTCGACGTAAATTTGAATCCGTTTTCGCACTGTGTAGGAGCCACGCAGTCCACGGTTGCAGTTTTGAACATGCCGACACCCACTCACTAACGATTTTCTAAATTTCATGACACAAAGCGGAACATGCATGCCTTGACACCTGTATGGAGCTACTATGGGCTTTCGCAAGTCTTTTATAGGGCAACGTTCAAGGCGCCTTCCTCCAGTGTCTTCCGCTACACGTGAAATTATGCAATGTCTCTTGGTAGGTTTACTTTCTCCCAATATTTTTCTTGAGCTCCCGAAAACGCGTGAGCTTCTCTTTGGCAATGGGGAGTAGACGATCCCTTTGAGTTTCGCTCTGAGTGCATCAGCGAAGCTTTGTGCGTTCGTTATGGAGTACATTTCTGTAGTTGTCAAGTTATACGTGGATGCCTGTTGCTTGAGCACACCGCCCACTCCATCACACGAGCTTTTCGCGTGCGTACAATCTTCACTTGGTGATGACATTCTTTTTCTTGAACTCGTACACCTGGTGGCTGTTTTGAAGTAGCTTGGAGCACAGTCTCAAATATAAACGAGTTACATAAAAATAGGCAATACTTCCTCCAGCCGCCCTTCGACAACGTTGAGCGCAAACGGCGCATGGGACAAGTCATGGACAATGCCGTCGCTCACTACTCCGAACCTCGACGTTGCTTGTTCGGTCGTAACAACGCAGGTAAAGATAGAAATTATATTGCTCTTCCATTGGTGTTCTTGCACCGCTCGCGGGATCACCACACTCCAGTTTTAAGCAAAATCGGAAGTGCAAGATGACGGCACGTGACTTCACATTCGCTTTCTAGAGCCATGTGGCTCTTCGCTGGGCGTGTCTGATGAAGAAGAGAAGAATGTATTTTTTGTCCACTTCTGAAACTCGTTAAAAAAAGCAGTGGCATCCAATTTTTTGTTTTATCTACTCGCCATTGCACTTTTACATGGCAAGCTCCAGTATTTTTTCAAGTTTCAGTCCTAGCTTAGCCAGCGATGCGTCATTCTTCTTCAAACAGATTTCACTTTATAGCAAGAAGTAGTCTTGCGAAGAGGTGTTTTTCAAAAACTTATCAAAAATAAAAATATATTTTCGAAATCATAGAGGTGCACTATGCAGAAAAGGTTGCTGTATTTTAGTCAAATGAGCACACATTTCACACGAAGATCTTTTTTTATAGTCGGCTACTATATCTAAAAGCATTAAAAAAACAGAAGTGCACAAAAATGATGTTTTTGAGAAAATCGACTTTAAACTTTTAACATTTGTTATTCCTCACAACGTTTACGTGAAGGTGGCGGAACGGGTAGTCAAAAAATCATAATGGTATTATTTTATATATGATAGGTTTGCATTGGGTTTTCTGTGAAGCTAAAGAAAGAAAATTTACCTTAAGCACAAAGTAAGAACCTGTGAAAGTTGATCAAAAATCGACCTAAACGACGAGCTTGACATATTTGTTTAAACAAAATTGCTGAAAATATTTGAATACATCAAGGTATCTTTTAGTACCTAGTAAATGAGGGAGAAAAGTTAAGAGGATGGAGGAAAAAAATCTAGCTCCAGCGGAGGGTGTTTAAAACGCGACCTTCGAGAACTCGAGAACAAAAAAGCTGGGCAACATGCTGTTTGCGCCCTCCTTCATTTGAGAAACGCCCCCAAAACATATATTTTTTCGTCAACATTAAAAATTAGACCATTTTAGTCTGCCCGATTTGAGATGAAATCATCCAATTATATTTTCAGATAATATGTGCCTATTGGACACAAATATATCAAATCAAGTTTATAAACTGTAGCCTACCATTTTCGGAAAATACTCAAGGATGCCTTTGTGAAATATTAGGCTCAAACATTAAAATTATGTTTAAAGTAAGGTACACACTATACGGGGCATAGGGATTTAGTTCATGTTACACGATTCACACCTTTTTCATCTTTAGATAATGTCAAGTTTTGCATTTAATTTTTAGACATTGAAAAATATACTAATAAATACTTGTGTTTTCCCAACTTGCAAGTTTAGGTAGCTTCTGAGTGCTTCTACTTTTGTTTTCTGACCTACGGTTTTAGCTGTCTTATTTTAGCCCTACACGTTTCCCGGATTTTTCATTTTTATTCAAAGAGATTGATTAAAAGAGTCCGTAATAGATGCACTAATATATTTTTAAAAGTGAAGTATACGAAAAGGAGGACATCATTTAGGTTCCTAATATTCGCGATAAGTCAAATAATAATATAGTTTTAATTAGGAACATGGTGAGCATTAAAGAAAACGACTATCTCAGTAAATTTATGAACGACTTGAAGCTCGTGGAAAACTCGGGCGCACCAAGGTTACTACTCGTTCAGCAGACACAGAACTAGCACTGGTGGAACTCAGACGATTAGACTATCATCGCGTTCCGGAACTTCTAGCTTTGCGCCTGCTGCACGAGTGGTAACTTTAGTACACCTCAAGGTCTCCACAAGCTTCAAGTCATTTTAAAATTGACTGAGATAGTGATTTTCATTTATGCTGAGCATGTTCCTAATTGAAACAAATTGATAGTTTTTACAGCTAAAATATTTTTAAGCAAGTTTAGTTAATTATCTGACTTATCGTAAAGGTTGGCCACCTATTTGATGGCCCCCTGGCCTATAGCTCACCTGCCAAAACTGTATTAGTGCATACTTTACCAATTTTTTTTTAAATAAATTTGTTCCTACTAAAACGGAAGACACGGTATACTTTTTGTAAATTACTAGGTTGTGATTCTAAAGTAATGTTAAGTGATTTCGCGGTATATATTTTAATTGGTGTTTAGCTTTGCAGGGTGCCCTTCCCCACATATTCGTAATTTCTCATTTTTTTATTGTGTCGTTGGAAAAATCAGTGTTCTTCAGAGGTTATGTTGAAACCAATAAGATACCAACATTACATTCTTCAACCTCGAAGGAAAATCCTCGTATTCCGAATACCACAAAATATTCTCGTACATTTAAGACAAAAAAAATGAGGAGTGTGGTTTTAATAAATCGGCATACTCACAGACAGTACAAAGTTAACTTGTACCCAAATGAACGAAAAAAACTACAGTTAAAATTTCCTTTTAGTATATCTTGGGTCTTACGCAAGGACGCCTTCAATTTAGATATTTTCGGTTTTCCCCAATTTTCGTAGAACTGGCTCGGAGCTTAATATTTTGAGTTGCTTAGAGCTTTTGCAAGCACAAAACATAAATTATTAATGTCGCTCCCCCCCCCCAAAAAAAAAAAGAAAAAGAAAAAAAAAAGTTAAAAAGGAACACATACAAAAATTAAAGGGAAATAATGATTTCGGATTTCAAGCTTGCGAAAACAATCCTAATAGCACAGCAGCATGCATGATTTTAAATTAGTAAATTTGTTCTATGTATAGAGCTATTTGTGGAACACCGTTTGGTTGCCTAAAGGTCTATAATAGTAGGCAAACCCGTCATGAGAATGGTTAGGTCAATATATTGAAATCTTAATACTGAAACATCTAAATTGATACGCTTGAAATCAAGGTGACGCTCCAATAAATATAAGACAATGCATGTCCTCGAGGATTAAGGAAATTGAGCAACAATTGTCAAAGTTTGTTAAAATTATACTTAAAACTAATCAAATATTTCTACAGGTTCTTCTTTTACAAAAGTTGCTAGCAACAATTGTTAAATATCGAGAAAATAGAACAGCATACTGAACTTTTACAAATATTAGTTATTAATAATTTGTTCCTTCGAACTTAAAATCACAAACGATAACTCGATTTATTAACATGTCTTGCGAATATTGAGGTAACGACACGCGGATTACGCTGGAACAATTTATGGATTGTACGCAAAAACCACAAAGGCGTCAAAGATCGAGTAAACACCTGTTTAACTATATAAAAATGTAACGCTGGGAGAGCTGGCAAGTGTTCATGATGAGAGCAGTCCGAAAACACGACGAGAACACGAACGAGAATATCCTGCTGGAGCTCGGCGAGTTCTGAAGACCGACTACTTATCCCACTTGTCAATTGTAACTTCTCCTAGATCAAAGACGCTTGGATTGTCACTTCATAATGATTGCCTCATATTGCATCGACTTTACTCAAAACTCCACAGGTGGATGTTGGTAGTATGGCAGTCGCATCTGGGCCTTCTCGCCAATATTCATTAAATGTTGCGTCCGTTGAAAGATAGCAGTACTGGCATTCTGATAGAAAGGTATCTGACATTGGCGTGAGTACGAAACGAGGATGCATAATGGAATTTCTATATGCGGTAAATACTGCACCCACTAATATTCACCAATACTGGCGGAACGTTTACGGAGCTCAAACATTGCATGGAAGCACGGTGATTTGATGGGGGCGCGTTTCAGGACGGGAGACCTCGACGGCAAAAACAACTTACATACGCTCAGGACGAACACGCACAGCTGTAACTCCGCAAAATAAAGAGATACTCGACATGTTCATCAGCGATAGTCTGCGGCGTTTATATAAAGAACTCTGAAATAAAGATGTAGGGGCCCCGTGCTAGACACTTCGTTGTTATTTATTTCCCCTTTTAGCTCGCCGCACCATCGCCATGCACAAACGCTGATGTGGTCGCGAGCGCGCGTGATTAAAGACATTCCATCCGAGACATCGGAGTCGCCTGACGTTTTTCTCTACAAAAATGGTGACCCGAACGTGATTTTCTCCGAGCATCTGTCATCCAGGTGAATGTTCTCCGCCACCTGGGACACTACAACGATGCGGCTTCGGACGAGGGTGCGAAGGTCACTAGCGTCTTCCTCAAGCTCGGCCTCCGCACCTGCGGCCTGCATCACCTCATCTCCCATCGCGTCTGCCGCCGGCACGTCGGGACGCATCCACTTCGCTCGTCCCTGCCGGCTCGGCGCGCTGGCCTGCGGCTCTATCTTCGCCGCTGCCGTCACTACTCTGTCACCGGCTACGGCGCGTCGTTGACCGTCAAGGGCAGTGAGGCTGTTGAGTCGTAGAACATCAGCGTCGCTCGTCAGCTCAACACCGCGACTCTGAGGAATGTACCTGCAGCGACCCCACGGCTGGTCGCATCATTCTGCGAGTCTGAGGTTTACTTCGAGCCACCGGCGAGTGCCCGCTGTTTCCGCTGGAGGCAACTACGGGAGCATAGCACGCAGTCGATCCCCTTTGCCTGCAGTCTGCCAGACGCCAGCCCACTTTCACCTCAGCGGTTATCGGACGCTGCCTCAGCCCTATTACCACGCTCAGTTCAACTTCGCCTGCTTCTCGGTCCATCACCTGCAGTCAGTTGCCGACCGCAGGCAACGTTCCTACGGGGGAGCCCTGTAGGGGCCCCGTGCTAGACACTTCGTTGTTATTTATTTCCCATTTTAGCTCGCCGCACCATCGCCATGCACAAACGCTGATGTGGTCGCGAGCGCGCGTGATTAAAGACATTCCATCCGAGACATCGGAGTCGCCTGACGTTTTTTCTCTACAAAAAAGAAATCTATTTTATAACCCTGGCTGAACTAAATGCTTCCATTCTTAGTCATGCCAGGGGAAGGAGAATTATTTATCTTGCGACACGATAACGACCGGCCTCTTATTCACTTGAAACCAGTGTTCACATCACAAACTTTGGGCTGTCCTAGTCGACACACCATACAGTCAGCATTCCGCACCTTCTAAATTTCAACTACTTTAGGTCATTAAAATGTACAACACGGTTTACATTTTTCTAGCGAAAATGCCTCCACACGTCTTGTGAATCCGTGTGTCAACTTTGTTCCTACAGGCTTGTACCGGTTCTACATAGAAGCTTATTTTCATCGCTCGTGAAACTGCATAGCCTGTAATAGGGACTATTTAAAAAAAAAGGTGTTGTAGGCCTTAATGTGCCCAATAAAGAAATATTATATTGTTTTTATTTGTTGTAGCTTAAAACAAAATAAATATGAGGCATTTCTTCAGGAGTGGTCCTCGTAAACTTATTGAAAGCAGAAGAGACGTTGTTGCAAGATTGTTTTTATATATTTTCTTATAGTGTACCAGAAGATCGGCAGTTCAGACACGGCTCTATACCTATAAAATCTGGGGTTTTTAATTTACCCCTCAATATATATCAATAAACAAACTGAATAATTTTGTGAAAAATAGTAACAATAAACGTGTATTGTGGTTTACATAGATCAATATTTTGATTATATGGTTTTCTTCAGTGCTTAAACCTAGCTGATTGGAATATATAAGCCACTCACTATAACACTGTTTTTTGGTGTTTTTTTCGGCATGGGGTTAGAAGGTTTAAGTCAATCAAAGCAACATGCCTAGTTTTATTAATGATGCAGTTCCGCTTGTTGAAATTCCGGAACTATTTCTTTTCTATTGAACTGGTAAGACAAATAATTGGCGATTAATTAAACCTTTCATGTGAAGAATAGGCGTCGAAAACCATATATCCATTCACTATAATGCATTCCAAGTTTGAGCTGAGGACATACCCAAACACTTCTGCATTTCAATCTTTCCTTACTGCTTCTCTGCTTTTTACGTTATTTATGCCCACAGTTATCGGGCATAAAATCTCTCAGGTTGTGCATGCGTCAACGCTTT
Organism: Ixodes ricinus; assembly: GCA_037355805.1. Taxonomy (NCBI): domain Eukaryota; kingdom Metazoa; phylum Arthropoda; class Arachnida; order Ixodida; family Ixodidae; genus Ixodes; species Ixodes ricinus. The sequence continues at coordinate 11,261 of JAZHYW010025857.1, read as the reverse complement.
AGGTGGCAAAAAATGAATTCAGTTTTTTTGTTCACTGAATACTTCAAGAAGCGCAAGTTGTAATTGCGATCCTTTAGTATCAAGTAAGATTCCAGATAGCAAGGTTCTTGATTCGAAACATCAAACTTCTTCAATCGCATTACCCAATAAGTAAATGCATTCAAAATAAGCCACCACTAAAAATAAGAAAACACGTCCGAGACATCGATGCAAACGCCATGAGCTCCTGTTTAATCAGTCTTAGTCACAGCACGGAGGAGGATCTCCAAGGAATGCACAATCAAACCTTTCAACGGGCTTCATAAACAAGTAAACAAAAACTGATAACAATAAAGAAGAGGTGAGCCTTGTTGGAAACTTTTCCGGCAAAAGTGTCAGAGGTGTCAGCATAACCGCCCTCACGCCTGAGAGGTTCGGGCGGCACCGAAAAAGGGCCGAGAATGACAAGGTACAGCAAACACAAATCGCTCACGCTGGCAGCAAACACCCAATATATAGTTTCGGGAGCCAATCGGCAGCTTCTTGCCGTCGGCGAGAATTAAAGTTTTGGTCGATCCTCACCGGCGCAAAGCGCGAGGCGCATCTATCATTTTCGACGATGATCGATAGAGGGGCCAGGAAGTCGAGACCCCCATTCGAGACGCCCGCATCATCTTCCCGGAGGCCTCTTGGGAAAGCATTTCCGCAACTAAGAAAACAAGGACGCTGCTGCCCGCAAGCAGGCTACGCCGCGTCCACAGGAATCCTTATATTTCTTGCAAAACATTAGCAACGTCAATACGAGGGAAGGTGAGACGGTGGCAGAAAATCAAGATGAGAGGTCATATATCACAAAGATAAAGCAACCAGATAAACAACCATCGTCTTTATCTAAGGAATATTTTCCTATTAGACCCTGTAGCAGTATTCACAGGGGGCGAGACGAGGTCACTGGTGCTGGGCTCAAGACAAGAGCGCGAGTGTCTTTTTGCACTTCGGTCTACTGTACTCAATGCTTATGACCGCATCTTTCCTTCCGTATGACTGCTAAAACGAAGAATTTAGCAAGTTGAAAACATATCGGAAAGCAAACGAATAGCGAACACATGGGCACGCGCGAAAGCACACATATATGTATAATCACAAACACATAAGTACACTGAAGAGTAACTTTGAACTTCTTGCGTTTCTTGATAATACGACCCGACCTTGTCAATAAATCTGCGGCCTTCGAAGACGGGCCTGACCGACGCTTGTGTTGTTTCGGATTCCAAGGCCTTTGAGACATGTGAAATCTGCTAATTTACGTCTGTCTGCAGAGGAGCAAGTTGGCATTTGTTACTGACAAGAAGTCATGTTGGCGTCTCCACGACGCATGGCGGCAGTTATGTCAATTTTCCTACGACCGCTTCTTGTTGTTCCGCGTTCCTCACTCATAAAGTGCTCTACGAAGGTCGGTTCAAGCCTGCACACACTGCGTGTTGACTAATGTAGTCTTTTTCTTGTTTTCGTGTTTATTCCTTGTATGTTGTTCTAATTTCCTTGTGATTCAGCAGCCTTATAACCAACATTTAGGAAAGGATTGACAGTGTCGTTCTTAGTTAGCGGCCCATGAGCAGGCCGGCAGGACTGCAACCGCAATGTTCCTCACGTTGTACGGTAAGATAGAAGGCCGAGGTTGGGGTCATCCGACTTCTTTAGAATGTAATTTATTATTCTTTCAGCCTCTCCGTTACTCCGTTACTTCGAGTATAAAACGGACTGCTTCGAATGTGGGTTTTCTGGTACTTCGTAACAGTCCTGAACTACTTTTCCCGAATACTTGGGACAATTCTCTGACCGAAGGGCTTGCGGTATACCATGAGTAGAAAATATTGATTTGAGGTGACAAATTAATGCTTCAGACGTTATCTGCCTCAACTTCCAGATTTCTAGATGCCATGTTTAGTAATCGACTTCTAGGAGGAAGCCTTTTCTGCTGAGTTCAAAGATGTCTTTCTCTGCGCGCTGCCGCGTGTAATCTCGTAGTATCTGCGGAATCATTGGCGCTACGTTTGGGTCACTTTCTCTAATAGATCTGGAATAGTTTGTGACTAGTTCATCCATGTGTCTATTGAGTCCTGGACGCCAGACAGACATCTTGGATCTTTCTCGTCATATGGCAATGTCCAAGCGTTGCTCATGAAGTTTAACACCTACTTTTAAAGCCGTCGGCAAACGAAGAAGATATTTGTCCTCAATAAAACCCGTTTTGTACAGTCACGTTTTCTCCTTCGTAATAAACTTTTGGCACTTCAGGAGCAACCTTGAAATTTGTGTGCCATCCAGTGCTGATGTGCTATGTCAGTATCTTTTTTTAGATTGGGTGTTCCCGGTGCAATGTCTGAATATTATTTATATATGCAATAGAAGCAGGCAAATTACCGGTTACCCCTTGTAAGTATCCGTTTAGTCCTTCTCTCTTAGTTATCCCTGGCAAGCCTATTGGCTATCTGGACACGGAGTAGACTGTACACAGTTTTTTACCGTCAACCTAGAAGATTGTGAAGGAAAATCACATAAGGCGAAGTTTCAACCGTTGTATTCGCACCGGAATAGGCTTGAGCTTTTTTGATCCGAATAGAGCCACAAGCGGACGGTAATCAGCGTGGACACGGAACTTCGTTCTGACGAGAAACTTCCCAGTGCGCTCGCACGTCTATGTTACGAAGTACGTATTCTTTTCGATTTGCGCGTACCTGCGGTTGATGTCATGCAGTCCTTTAAATGCGAATGCTATGGCAGAACACTTCCTTGTTTGTCCTGTTTCAGGTGTACAGATACAAGGCAATACGACGAAGCATCCGCCTAAACAACGAGGAGTTGCCCACGAATAGAGCCGTGGGTGGATAACAATTTCATCACCGCATCCGATCCGCATTCGCAGACATCGTATCCATATCCGAACCGCATCCGCAAAATTCGGAAATGTATCCGACTCTAAATAATCGCATTAATTTTACATAGTAAAATCAAACATTATTAGACTTCTTAAAAAAAAAACTGGATGGGATTTTGCAAGTTGTTTGCTTACCTTTCTACGAAGGACTCTTCGTGCAAGAACTGTGAAAGTCATTTGATCGTATTCTGTTTTACCGTATTTATAAAATAAACGATCTTCCTTCCAGAGACACTTCGCATCGCTCGAAAGATGATCGCAGTTTTTAGATCGTCTTGGGAGTTCGCGACACTGACGCTCTGTCCAGTATTTGCGCTCAAAAGGAAGATGATTTCTATTTTTTTATTTTTGCTTTGTATAACCCACCTCAAGCAGATGCATATTTTATAAACATGAACATTGTCAAAGGAAAAACTAATAACATTGTGTCACCTTTTTAAGGCCAAACAGTAAGAAAGTGGGAGGAAGGACGCTCACTCGCAGCAGCAATGTACTCGTGTATATACTGTAAACGACTAAATTTTCGCGAGGACTTAATTTTTCGCGAATTTCGTGAATCGCCTACAAACGCGAAAAATACATTCCGCGAACAAATCGGGAAATATGTGAACGCTACGGAAGCTACACTGGATTCGCGAAAATTTGAGCCCGCGAATAATTTCAATTTTTTAGCTTTGGCCCGACTCGCGAAAATTTGAGCCCGCAAAAATTAAGTCGTTTACACTATACGGTAAGGCGCGAGCACACCACTGGGAAAATACCACAATATTCAATAATGCACTCTTAATCTGGGGCCACCTAGGGAGCCACCTATAGCCGTGACAAATGAGATCGAACTTGTCACGGCAAATTTTGAGGCCCCCTATAATTGCCAGCCCGTTTGCCGTCCCTTTTTAGGTGGCCCCGAAATTTGCCGTGACAAGTTGGATCTTGCCGGCCCGTTTTCTAGCTGGCCTGTGTATTAGGTGGCCCGTTGTATAGCCGGCCCGTTTTCTAGCTGGCCTGTTTTCTAAAAATGTCCCGTCGTCCACTCCCCCGCAGAGTATCTCGAAGGGTCCAGGACTGTGATGCACGAAGAAAGCCAGGCAAATGAGAAGTACAGGAAACTTTCACTGTAGAAATGAAGCTGTGACGTGGCACTGAGCCTGCCGTCTTCTTGTGAGACGTCATGCACATAGTCACGTCGCAACTTTATTTTTGATTCGCAAAATATATCGGAAAATCATTACCGAGCTCAATTTGTATACTTTAGCGATTCACTTCCCGAGTGCTCTAGAAGAAAGTAAATATACGGGAATTGTTTTAAGGGCAAGTCCGATGGATTCTAAACATTTGAAAGAACAGTGGTCCGCAGGTATACAATCTATTTATTTTTTAAAATTAGATGCAGAGCTGAAGATACAGGTGGTGCTTTGTTGTAAAAAATACCACATTCAAACAATAAAATAGAAAAGTATATGAAAACTTGTCACTTGCTGAAACTTTGATGGAAGCATGGCCGTTGCTTTCAGTTGACACACTTGGTGAACTAGGGCCCGCCGCACTTGCGGGTGCGCTCTCCGAGCCAAGTGTGTTACAGATCTGCCGGAGCTTCGTGCCACAAGACGGGTATCCGCGGCACGTCCAAAGGCCAGTTGCCTCTGTCTTCAAGGCATGATGCCGCTGCGATTAAGAATTTTTAGCATTTTATTATAAGACAATAAGGGAGAAAGAAAATGTCGTGTATCTTAATTACGTTTTAAAATTTAGCAAACAGCTGGTTTTTTAGAAAGTAGCTTGCTGGATGTTAGAGTCTATACAGATGTTGAGTCATCGCCCACAAACATGGCTGCTAACAAAACGTTTATTCGTGAGCTCTGCGGAAAACAAAATAAGCGAAGACGAATTCGCCATTTAGATAACCGCTTTTGCTCTCGGCCGCCATGCTTTTGTTTAGTTACTGGACATTAAAAAGCACTCTGAGTCATATGAATAGAGCTTTGGTGGCAGTTTGCAGAGTGGGAACAAACCAGTAAATTTCGACGCCAGCAGGAAGGGGAGCTGAGGATGTCCACTTGCCATAATATACAGGTTCATGGTTATATCATACAGGCTGCGTCATGAAACACCGACTTAATCGTTTGCTCAAAAACTATACACGTCGCACATAAACAGCTATTTTTGTTTAATATCCAAATTCATAAAATTTGACGTTTAGATAATTATGGTGTCAAATATTTTGAATATTTAACTTTTTGTAATTACTAAATTTAGAACTATGGTCAGGTCAGGGTAAACACCTTGCTAAACTGCGTCAAATATTGTAACACAAATAGTTCCACTTTTTTCAAAAATATTGTTTAACACAATACATTTCCTGAATTCAGTTAGCCCAATAAAAGCTTATTCTTAGAGTGTCACCAAAGGTTATACTGCATTACTTAAGATGTAGGGAAAAAGAAAGGAGTCAGGCATGCTACCTCCGATAAGTTGGAAAATGTTAGTTTCCGCCTTAGACGTTTCAATTTCTAATAACATGAGGACAAAAAGCGTGTGCAACTTGCGGTTCGCGCAGTTGCACCCACAACAAATTTTTTTTTAATAAATAATCCAAATTCGACTTTAACTTTGTGCCTGAAATAAGATCTAACATGTATAATTCGTTACATTATGAGCACAAACTTATAAAAAAATTGTAAGATTTCCGCGTAAGATGGTGGACAGCGACAGCTGTAATGAAGCCATCCGAGACTCAGACACCCGAGTATATTCTCTTTGCTCGGGCGTGCGTAGAACACCTGCCTGTCTTTCTCGCTTCGGAGCGCGTACAGATTAAAGCTTAACATGCTTTAAAGCAATCAGTGTGGCACCCCTTCACTGCGGACAGTGGTACGTCGTAGGCGGCGACGCGGTGGGCGGAGACTGTCCTCACATGTCACGCTTGGACGTCTAGCGCAGGGACGCGAGTCTCCCCTGAAGGCTCATTCACACAGAAAGAGCGTTTCGGCCGACGTCAACAGTCGCGTGAGCAAAGAAGGGTGCACGCACAAGGACAAACTTAGTGTATTGTAGATGTTACATTCATCATCAATTTTAGTATAAATATTCCTTGTGTGGCCGTCCTCCTTTGCTCAACGCAATCGTCGACGCCGGCCGAGACGCACGACTATATACCTCGGACGGCAAGCTGATGAGTGCGCCGTATACGCCGTGCTCTATCGGCGGACACTTCGGCAAGAAAAAAGCACCCCCCTATAAACTATTTACACCTTGTCGCAGGAAAATGCTGGTGGCCACCGTTGAGGCATAACCGGCTAGCTTTATCTGCCTCAGCTTACCATAGGCAAACCGTAAGGGCTGCGACTGCGACTCGAGAACTTAAATTGTCACCGTCCACGAGTGCTTGCGCGCATCCGAGCCGGCGTCAGACGCGAAGAGTCCGTGCTTGTAGCCGTAGTGGCAAGTTCATGCTAAGGTGAAATGAAATAAACCTGTTTTTCGCTTTCCACCGGTGACGCCAGCTGGTATCCGAATAATACGAAAAGAGGTGATTTTAAACGTGCTTCTTAGAATACAAAAATATGGCATATAGATACCTGTATCATCCAGGAGAGGGTCCAAGAAGGGTTCTGTTAACGAGAACAAAAGTTACTAGTTAGGAATGCTTTTAACACTTGACTCTATTCCGTTATTAACCGGTGAGATATATAGTTACCCAGTCGGTTGCGCTGAAGAGGACTGTGCCAGCAGTAATAGCACCAGCCAAGTTGGCCCAGAAGTGATGATCGTGCTAGTCGTGCCGCAAGATCAGCGGGCTGTGCGAAGCCATCTAATTCACATGTTCCGTCATGGTTACACCGCCCGCCTTTGATATTTTTCGGCGTGAGCATCCTGAAGAACTAACTTACTGTCCCGCGGCTTCGGCGCACACTCCAACATAGGCTTCCATCACCATGATAAGAAAACAAACGTCGCCCGCAGATGCTTCCGATTAGATTCGTACTTTGTACCTTCAAAATTCGTCGCCCCTGCACCACGAGAAGAGAAATGCGCTTGCTGCGCCCGCGGGGCACGCTGGGTGGCCGCAATTGCCACCGTCTAGCGGAAATCAGTCTTTTTTCCGCTATTACGTGCATAGCCGGCCCGTTTTTGCCGGCCCTGCACAAACGGGCCGCCAAAAACCACAGGGCCGCCTACGGAGCCACCTATAATGCCATTCGCACCATCGAAGAGGGAAGGGGCGAACAGCAGCCGTGACGTTGTACACGGCAACTTTGACGGGGCCGGATCAGTTCGCGGCTAAGTTCTAAAAACGTTGAACGTCACGGCTATGGCCGTGACGTTTGGCAGGACCCCAGATTAAGAGTGTGGGAACACTTCCAATCGGTCACTGTTTTGAATACGAACTCTCAATTGTATGCTGAGAACTGTATATTTAAAAACAACTCAGTACCAACTGTTGAGAAAAAGAAAACGCACAAACAATGACAGATTAAATGAACATAAAATAAATGTAAAGAACAATGCACAAAACTCGGAAATAGCAAAACATATTCATGAATGTAACAACTGCACGGCGCTCTGGTCGGAGACGGAAATAATACAAAAAGAGAGGAACGATGGGGTGGACAGTGCGGATAAAGACTAGCTGTGTTTGAGACTTGTTGCTTTGTCCGTTTGTTTTATTTTGGCGTGTCTCCGGTTTACGATGTAAGTTCTTCACCAGCTCGCCTGTGCTTTTACCCTTTCTCTAGGCAACTGCATAAGTCAGGCTTCACTACAGTTTGGAAGCAATTCAAAAGGCTTTCTAAAAGTGTATTTTTTAATTTGTTATTTAGGTTGTTTGAAGTGCAACCTGCTTTGATTTTTCAAGAATCCTGTACAACATTTTTGCTTTGTGTGGTTCTTGCGTGCATTGGCCCAACTACCGTTTCACTGTTTCTTTTATTTTCTTACTTTTCTTTTCCTTTTTTTTTCTTTTTTTATGTGGAGATGGCGTGTTATGATTCAGAAGTATGAACTGTGTTTAGAATAGAAGGGGAGGAGATTTTTTTGTTCAAGTTTGAAGGTGAATGGATGTTACCTTATCGCGTCAACCTGTAAAGATTGTCAACGTTCTTGCATTGTGTGATGAAGACTGTGGCGCTTGAACTGTATAGACTTCGTTCTTTTGTGTTTTGTGTTGGTGGAGATGACCTTGAGATTGATACTATACACCAACTCATGTTTACAAACAAACCGGAGCGCCCGGAGCGCCCCTAGCGGACGCCACCGGCGCCGCGCATGCGCGATGGGGGTGTGGGCAACAAGCGCGCCGTCGCCCATAAACAAACCATTGAAACGCGATGTTATCGGCGTCAGTGTGAGTCCCCCTGCCCTTTTCGCAATCGAATTGTTGATTCTACGTCTTCCTGGCAATGTCTGACTACATGAGCAGCGTCAGCGAAATTAACGAGGCTCGTTACACCGCGAAACTTCGAGTGAATAATCTGACATGCGGCGATTCATTCCGCGTGGACGCCGCAGAATGTACGCTAAAGCCTGATTCACCTGATGAGATTTCGCTCGCAATTTTCAGTCGCGACGTCGCTCGGGCTGCAAAAGCGTGAACCGTAGCTGAGATGGTCGACGTCAATACTGAAAATCGCAAGCAGAATCGGACCAAGTGAATCAGGCATAACAAGTCGGTGATGGCCGCTGGTAACAATAATCAACATCTCCATGTATCTACTGTTTACGAAGAGCCTGCTTACCAACCTTCAAATTTAAGTCTTTTGAGGCCTGCACTTACTTCTTATCGCAAGGACCGGGCCAACTTTTGGTCTACGGGCCGGCGTCGTCTAAGAGAGCAGACGACAAGCAGAAACGTTTGAAAGAGCAGACGACAGTTTGAACGATCAGGCGGCCGTTTGAACTTGAAGACGCACTGAACGTAGTCCGCAGGTGGTCCGCACAACTTGACGGTTTTCTGGCGTTCATGTTGGAACAAAACAAATAAATCTGATGACCACAAGTATCCGTGAATTCAACCCAAAGTGCTTCCCGCCCAAGCAATCGTTGTCCGACGGCGTCTGCTTTTCCCTTTTCCCGGCACATATCCAGATTCTCGGACGAACCGAGCACGTGAAAACTGACCTTCAAACCTTTCTCGACACTTTTGGTACGGCCCCAGTCGCGGCGTTTTGACGATAAGGCAGGTTTTTGTCTGATTCCTTTCAAAACAACGCAGGAATACACGTCTGGCATGGGGACTTCTGCCCACAGCCCCAGACCGGAAGTGCGACCGGCGCGCCACCACCGCGCCGTGACGTCACAGAGATGAGTTCGTGTATACACGAACTCATCTCTGTTACGTCACGGCGCGGTGGTGGCGCGTCGGTCGCACTTCCGGTCTGGGGCTGTGGGCGGAAGGCCCCATGTGAGGCGTGTATTCGTGCGTTGTTTTGAAAGGAACCTGACGAAAACATGCCTTTTCGTCAAACCGCCGCGACTGGGGCTGTGCCGAAAGAGTCGAGAAAGGTTTGAAGATCAGTTTTCATGTTCTCGGTTCGTCCGAGAACATGAATATGTGGTAAACCAGCCGCCGCCGGACCACAATTGCTTGGGCGGGAAGCACTTTGGGTTGAATTCATGGATACTTGCGGTCATCAGATTTATTTGTTTTGTTCCAACATGAACGCCGGAAAACCCTCAAGTTGTACGGCCCACCGGCGGACTACGTTCAGTGCGTCTTGAAGTTCGAACGGCCGTCTGATCGTTCGAACTGTCGTCTGCTCTTTCAAACGCGTCTGCTTGTCGTCTGCTCTCTTAGACGACACTGGCCCGTAGACCAAATGTTGGCCCGGTACTTGCGTTAAGAAGTAAGTGCAGGCCTCAAAAGACTTAAGTTTGAAGGTTGGTAAGCAGGCTCGACGTAAACAGTAGATACAAGGAGATGTTGATTATTGTTACCAGCGGCCATCACCGACAATTGTTATGCCTGATTCACTTCGTCCGATTCTGCTTGCCGATTTTCAGTATCGACGTCGACCATCTCAGCTGCGGTTCACGCTTTTGCAGCCCGAGCGACGTCGCGACTGAAAATTGCGAGCGAAATCTCATCATGTGAATCAGGCTTTAGCGTACATTCTGCGGCGTCCACGCGGAATGAATCGCCGCATGTCAGATTATTCACGCGAAGTTTTGCGGTGTAACGAGCTTCGTTGATTTCGCTGACGCCGCTCATGTAGTCAGACATTGTCAGGAAGACGTAAAATCAACAATTCGAACGCGACAAAGGGCAGGGGGACTCACACCAACGCCGACAACATCGCATTTCAATGGTTTGTTTATGGGCGACGGCGAGCTTGTTGCCCACACCCCCACCGCGCATGCGCGGCGCCGGTGGCGTCCGCTAGGGGCGCTGCGGGCGCTCCGGTTTGTTTGTAAACATGAGTTGGTGTATGTAAGGAGGCGGACAAAATAAAGCCAGTTAGCTGAGTTTTGAGACGTTGTCCTGTCTATTTTTGTCCCTTCTACGTTTGATGTTTCTTTTCTACTCCAGTCTCAGGTTAATTCAACATGATTTGCACACAACATTTTACTTGTGGAGGTTGTTGCGTAGAAGAAACATAATATCGTCAACATTAACGGATTCAGACTAGTTCGCCTTTCTTAAATGAATACTCGCTAGTGAGAAGTCTCTCTTCGTTGGTGCACTTGATGCTGGGATGGTATGCACAAACTGCGCTACAAGAATGAGATGCATAAACTTGTGCTGGCTGCAGTTCTACCACTCAGAAGACCGAACTCAGTCTCCTCAATATATACTTCTAGGTGAAGGAGTCACTTGCAGGCTTCTTCTACTTTCTGTGGCTTGCACGTTCTAGTTTTCTCTGCCCAAAGAACATTTCCGCTCTCTCCCCTGTCAAGAAGAACACGCTTCTCGGACGACAGATGCTCGTGCATTCTTTGCTTTTTCTGGGGACAGTATTTTTGGTAATAGAGATCGTTCTAAAGCAATCTTAGTGAAAACAAATCTTTATTGGACGTAAAGGAATTTTCCCCGCTTGGCACCTTTAATCTAGGAGAGTCGTTTTGCCCCCGCAATACATTCTATGAGGCACTTCATAGTATCGCTCACTCATTCACTCTACACTGTACGGTCGCACAGGTTTATGGGCCGCCTCGGCAAAAACGAATCCGGACCAGGGGATATCCGCAGCTGATCCGACCCGATCCGCATCTGCAACCCCTGGCATCCGCATCCGATCCGCAATCCGCCATATCTGATTTATTTTTTCCGAATCCGCCTGTTTACTGTGGATATCCGTGGATAATCCGCGGATGTGCAGGGTTTTACCCCCGACCATACAGTGTCAAGGTT
>JAZHYW010025856.1:0-83269 GCA_037355805.1 Ixodes ricinus | reverse complement strand
TCTTGTCTGAAGCATAATAAAAAGTAAATTTATCTTCCTGAACTTGATGAACGACCATCAATAATGTCTGGCTATACGGTCTCAAATTGTATCTGAGTATTTATTTGTCTTTAATGAAATGAAAATTGCCAACATTAGCGTATTTTACTGGTGTTTTCCTTATCTTACATTCGCAGGATTCACAGCATCATCGTTCAGTGCAAGGTCTCCTGAATACTTCCTGGCATGCCCTTGATACCACTTGATTGAAAATTTTAACATTGCAGATATTTCTTCCTAATCTAGAAGTAAGACGTTCCCGGGTGCAAAACCAACGGAACATTCAGGTTCTACATATTTTTCGAGAGTTTAGCGAGGTCACGCGTAATGTTTTGTTATATTGCATAATATTGTACGGCTCGTTGTTTTGTGATGGTTTCCATCTCTTCAGCGGAGTAATTTGCGCCAAACATCAAGAACCCAGAGATTACTGCCTCATGGAGTCCTCGAGCTAAACCACTTTCTATTTCAGTATTTTTGAAGCATACCGGATAAGACAAAATACTGCGTGTATAATTGCTCGAAATAGATGTGTTTAGGGCAGGAAAACTTCTTCGGCAGGCAGAAAGCGACCGGGTTTGCAGATGCTTCATCACTGTCGTTGACGACGCGTGTAATTCACATTCGTAAACAATGTGAGCCCATGGTAAAAACAACTAAGTTAGTTGGAGCGCACATTCAACCTGGCTCATTTGTAGTAGAGAGTACGCTTACATCACCTAATCGTGTAATAGCTGAGCGGAAACCTCGAGTCCGAGCGAACACATGCACATTGAGCTGTTTACGCTGTCGCACTCGTGCGATGCTCCGAGAAAGAAGGCTGCCTTCGACGCACCAAAATACTGGAATCGCCGAGACAGCATGGACCGCTGTACCCACTGTGTAGACCGCTTTCTCCGTCAATACATGGCGAGCAGGCATCCTTCTCAGTTCCAAAGAGAAACATTTTGAACTTGCGCGCGCTCAGCCGTTCCAACTACTGAAAGCCTGTGGGCGCCAAGGCCATTATATTTTCGCGGAATGAGATATATTCCCTAGTAAAGTATATGGTAAATGACTCGCAGAGTTCTAGCATGGCTGGGTGCACCTAATGTCAGCGAAGATCACGGGCGGCGGCGATGAATTCTGCGAGCACCCAAGTAACTTGCGGGCCGGAGATCACCAGAAATTGCCCGATTCTACTCGAAGTCCCGGTGATAATAACTTGTTATATTGAAAAAAAAAGTGTACTAATGGAGCATCATTAGTGTATATTTCGGGTTTACATATCTGTTTAAAAAATAAAAAAACTGTTAAAGTTACTCTATTGCGATCTTTGAAGTATAAATTTTGGAAACATGTCCTAAGTAATTATGCAGCATGATATACTGCAGCCAAGATAAAAATCAATCCCATTGAGTGGTTTTTAGCGCTGTTGAATTTTAAAATAGTTAGAAAAGTATGAAAAAATATATAACACGTTTCTTTCTTTCCTGCATCCCTGGGTTACCATGATTTAAATGCGTGATAACACAATATGTAAAATAATCTATTTCCTGCAGTTGGAAGCTGCCATGCCAACGATCTCTCAAATCAATCTTCACTTTGCAGATGATACGTCTGAACCTTACTCGACTGTTCGAAACAAATAAATATCTTCAAGCAATCACCTGTCGGGTAGTCCTCTCCGCTTTTCTCCAAAACTCGCCTCCTACGGCGAGCTCTTATCCCCGCTGCGCAACAGCCGGCATCTCTGCGGGGCAGTAAGCTCCGGACGGGACAGAGGAGATAAAGGCTACCAGAAATTTGCATGCGAATTAAGACCTCCGACCAAAGTTTGCTCCGCTAAGCGAGCACCCAGAATAATGCCGTAGGGGCATCTCGGATTTATCCAATCTCTGTCTGCTCCTTTCAGCTCTCCCTGTACCTTGCAATTTTCTGGGAGAACACACGTCTATCCCACCCCTCACGCGATCCCCTAGAAGTTGGGGACAATCTGGCACTTTCATTAGCGTTCCAAGCCCACTAATATATTCCGCTAACCCTGTAAACAAAGCTTGAGTTCGCGCGTCGTTTAGCGAGAAGCAGGGTTCGCTCGCGGATGTGTTTGGTCGGCCCAGCATATCGTGGTGAGATTCAAGCGTATAAGTTGACAAAAACGTCGCAAAGATGGCTTCGGATACGATTCGATCCCTTTTGGCAAGGTGATCGGCCGCATGACAGCTTTTTTTTAGCATGCTGGAAGAGATTCATGACCTCAGCGTGTCTCAAGTTGCTTTCGAGATATTAACTTGGGTTGAACAGAAAAACATGTTTTTATAGGTAATACGTTAAAATATTCTGAAAATATTGATAGTAAAGAAAGTTGCAAATCAAACTTTACTAAGGCGTGTAGCATTCGTGAATTCCTGTCACACTAGTATGACCGCGAAAAAACCTTAAACGCGAGTCGCACGACCCTTATTCAAGCACATGAATAAGGGTAGCACATATGCAAAACCTTATACTCTAAGAGTGAAAAAAAGTATAATTTTAAATATATAGTTTTCGACTGAACTACACAACACAAAAAACATCCCTAAACCGAAACATTTTACGTAGTGCTTTTCGCACGGGAAAACCAACATGGGTTTCCAAGATTGCCCCTGGGTAAAACCTATCACCTAACCTTTCACTGAAGCCACGCCCCTTTGCGAACCGAAGTCGCCCCACATGCTGGGGATTTGGCAGCTCTTTTGCAATAGTATTAGGTCTCAATTTTACAAATTTTTCACCGTGTTATGTGAGAAACCATAATTGCACGTAGGGAGGAGCCAATTACCTGGAGCTTATTTTTCTAGTTGGGCACGCTCTACGAGTGCACACTTTTGCTGCGAAAAGTAGAATCACTTAAGCGTGCCGTGCCCCGTTGGAAAGAGTTGAGTATCGAGAATTTATGGTACGTAATCAGTTTCAACTATTTGGCAATATCCAAAAGCTACGACTCCGGCGACCAATTCACAGCACCTGTCTGTGGCAAGCGAAACACTACAGCGGTTATTGGCTCCTCCCGTGGACGGACATGCTTCGTTCGCTCTGCTGCAGAAATTGACCCACACAGTCAGTAGATATCGCGTTTGACCCTGTTATGTTAAGAAAAAGTCGACTATCTGTCAGCCCAGCTGCGTGAACTATGCGTGTACATTGTCCCAGGAGGCACCTGAGGTCGATTGACCAAAAAAATGACCGGTCCAAGAAAAGTATTGGTTCCGTAAATATATACAAAGATTGAAAAATATTGTATATATCTATATACACTACTTTCTAAATGTATATTACCCCGCGAAAATTCAATGGTCCTCGCACCGAGATGTTGGGTTAGCTGGAACGGTCAGAGTCGTGCGGCCTCGGTGTTTTCCCCTTTGAATTGGAAGGATAGGCTGCCGCCAAATTTTGTGCGAACCCGCGTAACGGCACTGAATCTGGCCGTCTCTGTCGTCTTGGCGAATCCAGTATCTCGGTGTGCCGGCAGCAGCCCTCTCTCTCCGCTCATCGCAAAAGCGCAACGGCGTTTACAGCAAACTTTGCATGCACTCTCTAGGACGCGAGGTATCCGCACCGCAAGATGATAGCCTGGCTTTCTATGTTCGCTGTCTAGTGCAAATGGGCGGAGTAGCGAGTTTGATCCTACCATAATATTCGGTTATTTTTTTAGCGATTGTAAGCCTTTCTTTTAATGTTGTAGTCATCAAGCAATCGAGTCTGAATTGCGAGTCAAGGTTGGCCTCGCGACTCTGTCCACCACCGCGCTTGCGTTCAACCCCAAGCCCTGGCACCAAACTCCACATGGTCATAAATCATTTGTTAGACGAAACTCGAACGCTATAAGTTTTGATACTGTTGTTAAGCCGATTAAAGTGATTTCATTTTTTGAACCAACAGCATCACTCTGTGAAACGTTCCGTGTTGTTGAGACATTGCGTTTGCAACTGGCTCTCTTTTACGCATGCTGTTGTATAAAACAAAAAGGTTTCCTCCGAGTTTCCGATAACCACGGCTGGCGCTTTAAGCTCCTCGACATGGACACGCCTCGGCGGTACCCTTCATTAGGTTCTGCAACACCTCTCGGATGTTCTTCACGACAACAGTTGTACATCATTCTTGGAGATCCACTACGCCTTGTGCGATGCAAATTCCTATTTCAAGGAGCTCTAGCACGCTGGCTTTCAGAAGAGCTTCACCGAACATGGCTGCGTAGGTCATGACGGCTACGAAAACACTGGACCGCGGCGGCAGGTTAACAGGGTCGGTAATAAGTAGGATAGCGCTTGACGTCGTGGTGAGATCGATAACGGCGCCATACTCGCAAAGTCTATTCCGTGGATAACATCCTTCGCACAGTCTTGAGAGACGACGAACTCCACATTGCACGTCTCACTGTAGATATCGACCCCATCAGTGCAACTTCCGACTGGTGTGATGAGGTGCGCTTCAGCGGATCGTATTTGGGGTTCATTGCACGGCGTCATCTCTTTTCGCAGGCGCCGAGAGAGCCTTCAATTCAAGACTGAGGAGTCTGCTACAGCGTCCACGAGTGCCTATGCGTCGTGCACATCGATAACGACATTTAAGTTGTTGGGCATCGTTACAGGTGCGTCGTTGCACTTCGTGGCGTCGGGACAGTGGGAGTTCTCTGGCGTTCTTGAACGTTTTTCACTTCGGTCATTTTCGGTAACGCCACCTGCAGAATTTGCCGTACTTAGTTTTCCCCACAAGATAAGGGGGACAGGCTGTCCCGACAAGAGCGGCGGAAGGGCGAAAGCACAGGTCGAGGCGAGGGCGAAGGAAAACCTCAGTTTAGAGTCGGCACCGGAGACTGGGATCCTCGGTGTTGCTCCAAGATGACCCATGGTTGCTCCCCAAGGCGGGGTCGCAGGTCGCTCGGCGCAAAACCTCGCAAGTTCATTTGTCGGTATGGGCACCTCCGGTAAACTTGGTCGCCTTCTCCACTATATTAACACAGCGATCGTCGATCGGCCGTGCGCCACACATCCGTCTTCTAAGCGAGGGTTGTTCGGTGCGTAGGATCTGGGGCTGCCCTTCCCCTCATCGGAAATTCTGCGGCACTAATAGCTCACATCGAGGAGGCGTTGAATACTCTCCGGCAACTGGCGCCGGTCTCCGAGCTACTGCGGCGTAGGTCAGAGTAGGCTCGAGGGCGCTGTTACGCTGGCAGGAGCCTCCGTTTGGATTGCCCGAAGAACTTCATCGCGAACAACTTCGGCTATGGACAGCGATACCAGCGGGTTGGCAGAATTAGGGAGCCTGCCGAGGTCTTCTCGGGTGACGTCGCGAATGTTTTCGTGAATGCCCAGGATGCCGTAGCCAAGATCGCAACTAAATGGCCCGAGGGCAGCGACGCCGGGCAGTCACTGGTAGTGACTGGCTTAGGCCTTCCAAAAAACGCTCGATTTTAGTGGCCTCGATGACAATATTTTCGACAGTTGTCGGAGGGCTGCGGACGAGGCCTCCGAAATCGACATCTCTCTCCCCGCAAAAGAGGATCAGCATCAGCTTGTCGCCTGGGTCTTGCGGGTCAGCACGGCTGCCCAGACGAAGGACATTTTCCACGAAGCCAGGAACTCTCTCGTCGGTGCCCTGAGTTCTGCTTCTAAGAAGGTTTGGGGCTCTCCCTCGGCGGTGTTGGTTGGCCAACGTCCCCTTCAAATCGTGCTTAAAACGTTTTATGATGTCAAAAAAGACTCGTGATGTTTGTACGAGTACTTGGTAGTCACCTCCAGCGAGAAATACAAGTTTTGTCGGAGTGATGTAGAAAAATACAGACGAAAAAAGACTACGTCTGACGAATTCCGAAATCGAACTGATCTGACTTTTTAATGGCACGCGATCTTCTTCTCCTTTCCCAGTGGCTGACGCTACAAAGCCCCCCCCCCCTCCCCCTTTGGAGACGGAGTCGTCCAATTGCACTGTCCTGGAATGTTTGATGCGGGTCGCGAGTGCTACTGTGCAGCTCGAGGTGGCTTGCACGCTGGGAAGATCAGCCGGCTGAGCGATCGTACCGCTCTCAACAAATGCCGGCTTGAGGCGGTCAACGGACACGACCGTGTCGCGGCCATTAACCCGCAGCGTGAATGTTTTTCGCCACGTGCCACGACAAGGTGTGGACCAGTGTAAGGTGGCTGGAGCGAACGACGGATGCTGTCGACGCGCAAAAACACGTAGCCACTGTTGTGCAGGCCGCCATGGAAGAAAGGAGGCTTGCTCTGGCGTGTCCGCGTCGGTGTAGCGCGCACGTCACCAAACATAGGGGCTAAGTCCTCCACGTAAGGCAATCCTGCAGTCATCGTGAGGTCGCCATGAATGGGGGTGGTAGAGCTGACCAATTTAGCTGGGAGGCGCAGCGATGTGCCTTAAACTAAATGTGATGCGGCACATCCGAGGTCTTCCGTTATGGCTGTGCGCAACCCTAGGAGGACGATGGGTAGAGACGTGGCCCATTTATCTGGTGTGGCGTGGGCCATTAGGGAGGCCTTGAGATGGCGATGGAACCGCTTGACCAAACCATTTGCCTGCGGGTGGTAGGCTGTGGTTTTCAGCGTGAGCGACCGGGATCTGATGGTACGCTTTGTGTAGGTTGAGTTTCGAAAATATTGTACATCCGTTCAGGTAGGTGGTGAAGTCCTGAATGTTGGGGATAGGGTAGTGGTCGGGGCTATAGCCACGTTCAATCTGCGATAGTCGCCACAGGGCCCCAGTCGCCTGTTTTCTTCGGGACTAGGTGGAGGGCAGAGGACCAACTACTCGAAGATGGGCGAGCAATGCCGATGTCCACCATGTGTTGGAACTCTTGCTGAGCGACGCGAAGCTTTTCGGGAGCTAGCCGACGAGAGCGTCGCGTCTGTTGGTGGACCGCTGGTTATGATGCGGTGGACGACATCATAGGCATTGCTTGTCGATCCAGCCATTGTTTGGGGCGACGCGTTTGTACTGGTCGATCCAATCTTCGACGTCTTCGTAGAGTTCACCTTTGAACGGATCTGCTGTCCGTGGTCTGAAGGGCAGGTAAACGACGGCAGAAGCCACCGAGGTCTGCGATTGGTTGATCATCGTCGTCTTCAACGGCTTGAGCTTGTGCAGCAGCAAACCATATTCAAGACCACGTCCCTGATTGCTGCGGCTTGCACGAGTTTAAGGTTCCTCGAAGAGCGGCCTTCTCGACGGGCTTGGAATCAGGCGTAGCTCACGGTTCCGCGGGAGCGAATGTGTAACTTTGGGCATAGCGTGCTACCTCGCACGTCCACCAAAACATTCCGAACGACAATTAATGAGGTGACAAAGGACTGAAGGAACTTAAACATTTAATGCGGCGAACTTGTGCCGAAATAAAGTAGAACCCTAGTGTCGCAGGCGTCAATGTTGGCAAAAGAGGCAGGATCGAGCGCTGGGGCAAGACTGGCGCCGGCTCACGACGCTGAGCCCCTTATGTACGTGCATGTGCTTCTTGAACAATCGGCGTAGAAGGTTGGGCGCAAGAACCATCAAGCCTCGAATAAGAAACAGGGTTCTAGAATTCTCCAGAAGGCGACATTTAAATATATAACAAAATGGTGCGCACGCTCCCACGCTTGCAACCTCGGCCATTAGTGTGGGAGCCATGCACAATAATCATTCGGCCATGGGCGCGCTTGCTCCGAGTCGAGCGTGGCAGTATAACTAATTGGTTGGTTTCAAATCAAATCATGCAGGATAAAATGGTCTAATTTTATTTTGACCAAAAAATAATATTGGTGGAATTTCCTAAATATTGGAGGGCGCAAACAGCATGTTGCCCAGAAATTTTGTTATCGAATTACGAAGCGTAGCAGCCGCTGTGGCAGAAACTAGTATTTTTTGCCTGCCGTAGCAGGTTGCGTGTTTGACACCCTCTGCTGCCACTACTGTTTTTCCTCCACCATTTTTTTTCGTTTTCCCCTCATTTAATAGGTACTATAAAGATACATTGGTGCATTCAAATATTTTTATGAATATTATTTTTAGTTCTAAACAGAAGGTTGAACTCGTCGTTGAGGTCGATGTTTTGTCAAATTTGACAGGTCCTTACTTTATCTGTACTTAAGGTACTTTTTATATCTTTACCTCTATAGAAAGCCCAAAGCAAGTCGATCATAGATATAATAATACAATTATGATCTGTTGCCTAGCAGCTCCGCCACCTTGACGTAAACGTTGTAAGAGATAAAATATGTTGAAAGTTCAAAATTAACATTCTAAAAAAAATATTTTTTTAATTTTTGTTTTTTAAATTATTTTAGACATAATAGTCGACTACAAGCAAGAACAACCTAGAAACGTAATATTTTCTTGTATGTCTTCTATTAGAACAGCAATCGTGCGAAATATGTGCTCGTTTGACTAAAATACAGCAACCTTACCGGCGTCGTGCGCCTCTACGATTTCAAAAATATGTTTTTATTTTGTGTACGTTTTGAAAAAGGAACGTCAAGTAGGCGAACTTGTGATATTCATTGTAATCTAAAACTTGAAATAAGAGATAAGCCATATAAGCACAACACGTATAAATGAGTAACAAGTATCTACAAACCAAAAGGCCACTCAACATGTCAAAAATTGTTTATATATCGAACGGTTCAAAGTAAAGGAGCATGGCTACTCTATATCCAGACTTTTACAATTAAATGATAAATTCTCGCACCATTCAAATCTTGTACATAAATATAATTAAAATATGCACTAGGCTTTGCTCTCCTCACATCTTGCATATCGCCGACGTTTGGCTGAACAGTTCCTCCAAATTAGTAATGTAGGGAAGTGCGCTCAGAACTAGTAAAAAACATAAAAAACAGCGATGGCACATTTTCTGAAGGCAGTACACTTTTTTACTACTTCGACATAGATGTGAATCCGTTTTCGTAAAGTGTAGGAGCCACGCGGTCCACGGTTGCAGTTTCGAACATGCCGACATCCACATACTAATGATTTTCTAAATTTCAGGACACAAAGCGGAACGTGCATGCCTTGGCACATGTATGGAGCTCCTCTGGGCTTTCGCAAGTCTTTTCTAGAGCAACGTTCAAGGCGCCTTCCTCCAGTGTCATCCTCCACAAGTGAAAGGATCCGATGTCTCTTGGTAGGTTTACCTTCCCCCAATCTTTTTCTTGAGCTTCCGAAAACGCGTGAGCTTCTCTTTGGCAATTGGGAGTAGACGATCCCTTTGACTTTCGCTCTGAGTGCATCAGCGAAGCTTTGTGCGTTCGTTATAGAGTACAATTCTGTAGTTGTCAAGTTATACGTGGATGCCTGGTGCTTGAGCACGCCGCCCACTCCATCACACGAGCTTTTCGCATGCCTTGATGCGTACAATCTGCACTTGGTGATGACATTCTTTTTCTTGAACTCGTACACCTGGTGGCTGTTTTGAAGTGGCTTGGAGAACAGTCTCATATATAAACGAGTTACATGAAAATAGGCAATACTTCCTCCAGCCGCCCTTCGAGAACGTTGAGCGCGAATAGCGCATGGGACAAGCCATGGACGATGCCGTCGCTCACTACTCCGAACATTGACGTTGCTTGTTCGGTCGTAACAACGCAGGTAAAGATGGAAACCATAATGCTCTTCCAGTGGTGTTCTTGCACCGCGCGCGGGATCACCATATTCCAATTTTAAGCAAAATCGGAAGTGCAAGATGACGGCACGTGACTTCACATTCGCTTTCTCGAGCCATGTGGCTCTTCGCTGGGCGTGTCTGATGAAGAAGAGAAGAATGTATTTTAGATCCGGAGCATCTCTTGCTCGGGTCTATGTCCCGCGGCGTCGGCGTCGGCGTCGGCGTCGTAGTCCGCACTCACACTACGCATGCGCAACTCCCCTCCTTCCCTCTCTCCAACAGCTGCGCGTTACTCTCTCCGCTCTCTCCTCTACCAGGTGCGTGCACTTCGCGTGCGTTCGCTTCTACTCACACCGCGCGCGCATGCGCAACTCTCCTCCTCTAGTCTCTTCTCCTTCAAGTGTGAATATGAGCAGCGGTAGTGCGCTGCGCGCGTTAGGGGAGGAAGTGGCCGAGTGGGCTAACGCGTCTCAGCTCGGAGCGTGGAGCGAAAGCTTGAACCCTGGGTTCGTGGGAACCTCCTGGGTTCGATTCCCCACCGCCCCCGCCCGTTTTGATCTGGATGAGTTTCGTACCGGCACGCGTTCGTGTGATCACTACTGTGTGATGCACGTTAAAAAAATTACACCATCTTCCCGAGGGGAACCATGGGGTGATGCGGAGCATCGCGGAGTTTACAACAACGTTCACGCGATGTGTGGTAACCAACGCAAGTTAACAACGTAATACACGCAAGTTAACAACGTTACTAACAACGTTACTAACACCGTTAATAACACCGTTAATAACTTTCCGCGATGCTCCGCATCACCCCGTGGTTCCCTTCGGGAAGATGGTGTAATTTTGTTGTTTACTTCTGAAACTCGTTAAAAAAACAGTGCATCGAATTTTTTTTTATCTACTCGCCATTGCACTTTTACATGGCAAGCTCCAGTAGTTTTTCATGTTTGAGACCTAGCTTAGCCCGCGATGCGTCATTCTTCTTCAAACAGATTTCACTTTATAGCAAGAAGTAGTCTTGCGAAGAGGTGTTTTTCAAGAGCGTATCAAAAATAAAAAATATATGTTCCAAATCGTAGAGGCGCACTATGCAGGTAAGGTTGCTGTATCTTAGTCAAATGAGCACACATTTCACACGAAGATATTTTTTTATTGTCGGCTACTCTATCTAAAACATTTAGGAAACAAGTGCACAAAAATGATTCTTTTGAGAAAATCGACTTTAAATTTTCAACATTTGCTATTCCTCACAACGTTTACGTGAAGGTGGCGGAACGGGTAGTCAAAAAATTATAATGGTATTATTTTATATATGACGGGTTTGCATTGGGTTTTCTGTGAAGCTAAAGAAAGAAAATTTATCTTAGGAACAAAGTAAGAGCCTGTGAAAGTTGATCAAAAATCGACCTAGACAACGAGCTTGACATATTTGTTTAGAAAAAATTGCTAAAAAGATTGGAATACATCAAGGTATCTTTTAGTACCTAGTAAATGAGGGGGGATAGTTAAGAGGGTGGAGGAAAAAAATCTAGCTCCAGCGGAGGGTGTTTAAAACGCGACCTTCGAGAACTCGAGAACAAAAAAGCTGGGCAACATGCTGTTTGCGCCCTCCTCTATTTGAGAAACTCCCCCAAAACATATATTTTTTTCGTCAAAATTAAAAATTAGACTTTTTTAGTCTGCCCGATTTGAGATGAAACCATCCAATTATATTTTCAAATAATATGTGCCTATTGGGCACAAATATTTCAAATCAAGTTTATTAACTGTAGCCTACCACTTTCGGGAAATACTGAAGGATGCCTTTGTGAAATATTATGCTCAAACATTAAAATTGTGTTTAAAGTAAGGTACACACTATACGGGGCATAGGGCTTTAGTTCGTGTTACACGATTCACAACTTTTTCATCTTTAGATAATATCAAGTTTTGCATTTATTTTTCAGACATTGAAAAATATACTAATAAATACTTGTGTTTTCCCAACTTGCAAGTTTAGATAGCTTCTGAGTGCTTCTACTTTTGCTTTCTGACCTACATTTTTAGCTGTCTTATTTTAACCCTACATGTTTAGCGGATGTTTCATTTTTATTCGAACAGATTGATTGAAAAAATCCGTAATAGATGTACTAATATATTTTTAAAAGTGAAGTATACGAAAAGGAGGACATCATTTATGTTCCTAATCTTTGCAATAAGTCAAATAATAATATGGTTTTAATTAAGAACATGGTGAGCATTAAAGAAAACCACTATCAGTAAATTTTGGAACGACTTGAAGCTCGTGGAAAACTCGGGCGCACCAAGGTTACCACTCGTTCAGCAGGCGCAAAACTAGCACTGGTGGAACTCGGACAATTAGACTATTATCGCGTTCCGCAACTGCTAGCTTTGCGCCTGCTGCACGAGTGGTAACCTTAGTACACCCCAAGGTCACCACAAGCTTCACGTCGTTTTAAAATTGACTGAGATAGTGATTTTCATTCATGCTGAGCATGTTCCTAACTAAAACCAAATGATAGTTTTTACAGCTAAAAGATATTTAAGCAAGTTCAGTTATTTATTTGACTTATCGTAAAGGTTGGCCACCTATTTGATGGCTCCCTGGCCATAAAGCTCACCTGCCCAAACTGTATTAGTGCATATTTTACGATTTTTTTTTAAATTTGTTCCAACTAAAATGGAAGAGACGGTATACTTTTTGTAAATTACTAGGTTGTGATTCTAAAGTAATGTTAAGTGATTTCGCGGTATATATTTTAATTGGTGTTTAGCTTTGCAGGGTGCCCTTCCCCACATACTCGTAATTTCTCATTTTTTATTGTGTCGTTGGAAAAATCTGTGTTGTTCAGAGGTTATGTTGAAACCAATAATATACCAACATGACATTCTTCAAACTCGAAGGAAAATGCTCGTATTCCGAATACCACAAAATATTCTCGTACATTTAAGGCAAAAAAATGAGGAGTGTGGTTTTAATAAATCGGCATACTCACAGACATTACAAAGTTAACTTGTGCCCAAATGAACTAAAAAAAAACTACAGTTAAAATTTCCTTTTAGTAAATCTTGGGTCTTACGCAAGGACGCCTTCAATTTAGATATTTTCGGTTTTCCCCAATTTTCGTAGAACTGGCTCGGAGCTTAATATTTTGAGTTGATTAGAGCTTTTGCAAGCACAAAACATAAATTATAATTATCGCTCCCCCCCCCCAAAAAAAAAAGAAAAAGAAAAAAAAGTTAAAAAGAAACACATAAAAAAAATTAAAGGGAAATAATGATGATTTCGGATTTCAAGCTTGCGAAAACAACCATAATAGCACAGCAGCATGCATGATTTTAAATTAGTAAATTTGTTTTATGTGTAGAGCTATTTGTGCAGCACCGTTTGGTTTTCTAAAGGTATATAATAGTAGGCCAACCCGTCATGAGAATGGTTAGGTCAATATATTGAAATCTTAATGCTGAAACGTCTAAATTGATACGCTTGAAATCAAGGTGACGCTCCAATAAATATAAGACAATGCATGTCCTCGAGGATTAAGAAAATTGAGCAAAAATGTCAAAGTTTGTTAAAATTATACTTAAAACTAATCAAATATTTTTACAGGTTTCTTTTTTTCACAAAAGTTGCTAGCAACAATTGTTAAATATCGAGAAAATAGAACAGCATACTGAACTTTTACAATTATTAGTTAATAATATTTTGTTCCTTTGAACTTAAAATCACAAACGATTCTCGATTTATTAACATGTCTTGCGAATAGTGAGGTAACGACACGTGGATTACGTTGGAACAATTTATGGATTGTACGCAAAAACCACAAAGGCGTCAAAGATCGAGTAAACACCTGTTTAACTATATAAAAATGTAACGCTGGGAGAGCTGGCAAGTGTTCATGGTAAGAGCAGCCCGAGAACACGACGAGAACATCAACGAAAGTATCCTGCTGTAGCTCGGCGAGTTCTGAAGACCGACTATATACTCATCCCACTCGTCAATTGTAACTTCTCCTAGAGTAAAGACAATTGGAGGGTCACTTCATAATGATTGTCTCATATTGTATCGACTTTACTCAAAACTCCACAGGTGGATGTTGGTAGTATGGCAGTCGCATCTGGGCCTTCTCGCCAATATTCATTAAATGTTGCGTCCGTTGAAAGATAGCAGTACTGGCATTCTGATAAAAAGGTATCTGACATTGGCGTGTGTACGAAACGAGGATGCATAATGGAATTTTTATATGCGGTAAATACTGCACCCACTAATATTCACCAATACTGGCGGAACGTTTACGGAGCTCAAACATTGCATGTAAGCACGGTGATTTGATGGGGGCGCTTTTCAGGACGGGAGACCTCGACGGAAAAAACAACTTACACACGCTCAGGACGAACATGCACAGCTGTAACACCGCAAAATAAAGAGATACTCGACATGTTCATCAGCGATTGTCTGCGGGGTTTATATAAGGAACTCTGAAATAAAGAAATCTATGTTTTAACCCTGGCTGAACTAAATGCTTCCATTCTTAGTCATGCCAGGGGAAGGAGAATTATTTATCTTCCGACACGATAATGACCGGCCTCTTATTCACTTGAAATCAGTTTTCACATCACAAACTTTGGGCTGTCCTAGTCGACACACCATACAGTCAGCATTCCGCAACTTCTAAATTTCAACTACTTTAGGTCATTAAAATGTACAACACGGTTTACATTTTTCTAGCGAAAATGCCTCCACACGTCTTGTGAATCTGTGTGTCAACTTTATTCCTACAGGCTTGTACCGGTTCTACATAGAAGCTTATTTTCATCGCTCGTGAAACTGCATAGCCTGTAATAGGGACTATATAAAAAGGGTGTTGTAGGCCTTAATGTGCCCAATAACGAATTATTATAATGTTATTATCTGTTGTAGCTTAAAACAAAATAAATAGGAGGCATTTCTTCAGGAGTGGTCCTCGTAAACTTAATGCAAGCAGAAGAGAAGTTCTTGCAAGATTGTTTTTATATATTTTCTTATAGTGTACCGTAAGATCGGCAGTTCAGACACGACTCTATACCTATAAAATCTGGAGTTTTTAATTTACCCCTCAATATATATCAATAAACAAACTGAATAATTTTGTGAAAAATAGTAACACTAAACGTGTATTGTGGTTTACATACATCAATATTTTGATTATATGGTTTTCTTCAGTGCTTAAACCTAGCTGATTGGAATATATAAGCCACTCACTATAACACTGTTTTTTGGTGTTTTTTTTTGGCATCGGGTTAGAAGGTTTAAGCAATCAAAGCAACATGCCTAGTTTTATTAATGATGCAGTTCCGCTTGTTGAAATTTCGGAACTATTTCTTTTCTATTGAACTGGTAAGACAAATAATCGGCGAATAATTAAACCTTTCATGTGAAGAATAGGCGTCGAAAACCATATATCCATTCACTATAATACATTTCAAGTTTGAGCTGAAGACATACCCAAAATCTTTTGCATTTCAATCTTTCCTTACTGCTTGTTTGCTTTTTTACGTTATTTATGACCACAGTTATCGGGCATAAAATCTCTCAAGTTGTGCATGCGTCAACGCTTTATGTGGCAAAAAATGAATTCAGTTTTTTTGTTCACTGAATACTTCAAGAAGCGCAAGTTGTAATTGCGATCCTTTAGTATCAGGGAAGATTCCAGATAGCAAGGTTCTTGATTCGAAAGATCAAACTTCTTCAATCGCGTTACCCAATAAGTAAATGCATTCAAAATAAGTCACCACTAAAAAAAAGAAAACACGTCCGAGACATCGATGCAAACATCAAGAGCTCCTGTTTAATCAGTCTTAGTCACAGCACGGAGGAGGATCTCCAAGGAATGCACAATCAAACCTTTCAACGGGCTTCATAAACAAGAAAACAAAAACTGATAACAATAAAGAAGAGGTGAGCCTTGTTGGAAACTTTTCCGGCAAAAGTGTCAGAGGTGTCAGCATAACCGCCCTCACGCCTGAGAGGTTCGGGCGGCACCGGAAAGGGGCCGAGAAGGACAAGGTACAGCAAACAAAAATCGCTCGCGCTGGCAGCAAACACCCAATATATATTTTCGGGAGCCAATCGGCCGCTTCTTGCCGTCGGCGAGAATTAAAGTTTTGGTCGATCCTCACCGGCGCAACGCGCGAGGCGCATCTATCATTTTCGACGATGATCGATAGAGGGGCCAGGAAGTCGAGACCCCCATTCGAGACGCCCGCATCATCTTCCCGGAGGCCTCTTGGGAAAGCATTTCCGCAACTAAGAAAACAAGGACGCTGCTGCCCGCAAGCGGCTACGCCGCGTCCACAGGAATCCTTATATTTCTTGCAAAACATTAGCAACGTCTATACGAGGGAAGGTGAGACGGTGGCAGAAAATCAAGATGAGTGGTCATATATCACAAACATAAAGCAACCAGATAAACAACCGTCGTCTTTATCTAAGCAATATTTTCCTATTAGACCCTGTAGCAGTATTCACAAGGGGCGAGACGAGGTCACTGGTGCTGGGCTCAAGACAAGAGCGCGAGTGTCTTTTTGCACTTCGGTCTTCTGTACTCAATGCCTATGGCCGCATCTTCCCTTCCGGATGAATGCTAAAACGAAGAATTTAGCAAGTTGAAAACATATCGGAAAGCAAACGAATAGCGAACACATGGGCACGCGCGAAAGCACACATATATGTATAATCACAAACACATAAGTACACTGAAGAGTAACTCTGAACTTCTTGCGTTTCTTGATAATACGACCCGACCTTGTCAATAAATCTGCAGCCTTGGAAGCCGGGTCTGACTGACGCTTGTGTTGTTTCGGATTCCAAGGCCTTTGAGACAAGTGAAATCTGCTCATTTACGTCCGTCTGCAGCGGAGCAAGTTGGCATTTGTTACTGACAAGAAGTCCGTTTGGCGTCTCCACGACGTATGGCCGCAGTTATGTCAATTTTGCCTACGACCGCTTCTTGTTGTTGCGTGTTCCTCACTCATAGAGTGCTCTACAAAGGTTGGTTCAAGCCTTCGATACACTGCGTGTTGACTAATGTAGTTTTGTTCTTGTTTTCGTGTTTATTCCTTGTATGTTGTTCTAATTTCCTTGTGATTCAGCACCCTTATAATCAACATTTATTGAAGGATTGACAGTGTCGTTCTTAGTTAGCGGCCCATGAGCAGGCCGGCAGGACTGCAACCGCAAAGTTCCTGGCATTGTCCGGTAAGATAGAAGGCTGAGGTTGGGGTCATCCGACTTCTTGAGAATGTCATTTATTATTCTTTCAGCCTCTCCGTTACTCTGAGTATAAAACGGACTGCTTCGGATATGGGTGTTCTGGTACTTCGTAACAGTCCTGAAATTCTTTTCCCGAATACTTGGGAGAATTGTCCGACCGAAGGGCTTGCGGTATACCATGAGCAGAAAATATTGATTTGAGGTGACAAATTAATGCTTTGGATGTTATCTGCCTCAACATGCAGATTTCGAGATGCCATGTTTAGTAATCGACTTCTAGGAAGAAGCCCTTTCTTCTGAGTTCAAAGATTTCTGTCTCTGCGCGCTGCCGCGTGCAATCTCGTAGTATCGGCGGAATCATTTGCTCTACGTTTGGGTCACTTTCTCTAATAGATCTGGAATAGTTTGTGACTAGTTCCTCCAGGTGAGTACTGAGTCCTGTACGCCATACGGACATCTTGGATTTTTCTCGTCATATGGTAATGTCCAAGCGTTGCTCATGAAGTTTAACACCCACTTTTAAAGCGGCCGGCAAACGAAGAGGATACCTGTCCTCAATAAAGCCCGTCCTGTACAGTCACGTTGTCACCTTCGTAATAAAAGGTTGGCACTTCAGAAGCAACCTTGACCTTTGTGTGCCATTCATTGCTAATGTACTCTGTCAGTATATTTTTTTACATCGGGTGTTTCCGGTGCAATGTCTGGATATGATTTAAATATTCAATCGAAGCAGGCAAATTACCGGTAATCACTTGTAAGTATGCGTTTAGTCCCTCTCTCTTAGTTATCCCTGGCAAGCCTATTGACTATCTGGAGAGGGTGTAGACTGTCCACAGTTTTTTACCGTCAACAAAGAAGATTGTGAAGGAAAATCACATAGGACGAAGCTTCAACAGCTGTATTTGAACCATAATAAGCTTCAGCTTTTTTGATCCGAATAGAGCCACAAGCGACCGGTAATAAGCTTGGACATGGAACTTTGTTCCGACGAGAAACTTCCCAGTGCGCTCGCACGTCTATTTTACGACGTACGTATTCTTTTCGATTTGCGCGTGCCTGCCGCTGGTGTCATGCAGTCCTTTAGATGCGAATGCAATGGCAGAACACTTCCTTGTTTGTCCTGTTGCAGGTGTACAGACACAAGGCGATACGACGAAGCAGCCGCCTAAACAACGAGGAGTTGCCCCCGACTGGAGCCATGCGCGGATAACAATTTGATCATCCGCATCCGATCCGCATCCGCAGACTTCGTGTCCGCATCCGATCCGCATCCGCAATGTTCTTAAATATTTACATCCGCATCCGATCCGCATTCGCAGACTTTGTATCCGTATCCGAATCACATCTCGCACAATTCGGAAATGTATCCGACTCTCAATAATCGCATTCATTTTACATAGTAAAATCAAGCATTACTAAACCTCTAAAAAAAATCTGGATGGTATCCTATAAGCCGTCTGCTTGCCTTTCTACGAAGGACTTTTCATGTAAGAATACGGTGAAAGTCATTTGATCGTATTCTGTTTTATCGTATTTATAATATAAGCATCATCCTCCTAGAGACACTTCGCATTGCTCGAAAGATGATCGCAGTTATTATATCGTCTTGGCAGTCCGTGACACTGACGCTCTGTCCAGTATTTGCGCTCAAAAGGAAGATAATTTATATTTATTTTTCATATTTGCTTTGTAGAACCCAACCCAAGCAGATGCATATTTTATAAACATCAAAATTGTCAAAGGACAAACTAATAACATTGTGTCATCTTTTTAATGACCAACAGTAAAAAAGTGGGACGAAAGGCGCTCACTCGCAGCAGCAAGATACTCGTGTATATATGATGGTAAGGCGCGAGTACACACACTGGGAAAATATCACAATATTCAATAGTGGGAACACTTCCAATCGGTCACAGATTTGAATACGAACTCTCAATTGCATGCTGAGAACCATATACTTAAAAACAACTCAGTACCAACTCTCGAGAAAAAGAAAACGTACACACACACAACATTTCACTTGTCGAGGTTGTTGCGTAGAAGAAACAGAATATCGTCAACATTAACGGATTCAGACTGGTTCGCCTATCTTAAATGAATACTCGCTAGTGAGAAGTCTCTCTTCGTTGGTGCACTTGATGCTGGGATGGTATGCACAAACTGCGCTACAAGAATGAGGTGCATAAACTCGTGCTGGCGCAAGTTCTACCACTCCAGAGGATCGAATTCAGTCTCCTCAATATATACTTGTAGGTGAAGGAGTCACTTGAAGGCTTCTTCTACTTTCTTGTGGCTTGCACGTTTTAGTTTTCTTTGCCCAAAGAACATTTTCCGTTCTTTCCCTGCCAAAGAAGAACACGCTTCTCGGGACGACTGATGCTCGTGCATTCTTTGCTTTTTCTGGGGACAGTATTTTTGGCAATATAGAACGTTCTAAAGCAATCTTTAGTGAGAAACAAATCTTTATTGACGTAAAGAACAATTTTCTCCCCGATTGGCACCTTTAATCTAAGAGAGTAGTTTTGCCCCCGCAATACATTCGATGATGCACTTCATAGTATCGCTCACTCATTCACTCTACACTGTACGGTCGCACACGTTTATGGGCCGCCTCGGCAAAAACAGATCCGGACCCGCGGATATCCGCATCCGCATCCGCATCCGCAGCCCCTGGCATCCGCATCCGATCCGCAATCCGCCAAATCTGATTCATTTTTATCCGAATCCGCCAGTTTACGGCGGATATCCGCGGATAATCCGCGGATATGCACGGCTTTACCCCCGACCATACAGTGTCAAGGTTGTGGCATTTTTAATGTATTTTTTACTGTTACTTAGGCGCATACTTCGGAACGTCCCAGGCCCAGTTTCTGTGTTTATTTTCCAACAGATCTTGCAGGGGTTTTATACTTTTCAAAAATGTGTGGAATTAATCTACCGAATTGGTTGACCATCCTAAAGAATTCCCTTAACTCATAAACTGAGGTGGTAGAACGCATTTTGGCGATTGCTTAAGACCTTTCGGATCCGGCTGAAGTCCTTGATTGCTGATTATGTTCCAGAAAAACTTGACAGAATACTTCTTGAATTCACACTTCTTGAGTGTCACTGCTGCCGTTTTTAGTCCTTGAAGAACTTCTACGATGTTTCTTTTCGTTGGACCCTGCCACCAGTATATTGTTCAGGACGATATACCCCGGAAAGGCTTGTAAAAATGATGTTAACGTTTCTTGGAAAATACTCAGGTGCACATAAATCACAGAGTGGAAGCATTTGAAAAAAAAGCGAGCAAATGCAGTGATGTAAGTCGACGACAGCTGCGATTTTGCTGGCAATCTGGTTTGCAGACGTATTCCTTGGCGTCGAGTTTTTAGTACAAATATTTGTTTGGAAGACAGCAGAATATTTATTTTAGTAATGGAAAGGACCAACTTCTCGCACTCACTATTTTTTAGCTGTGTCTGATCAGCACATATTCTGATATCTTCATTCGACTTTGGAGGCCTTTTGTTTTCAAGAAGGGATTAGAAAAAAGGAACAGTGCAAATGGCAAGAAACAATGAAGCAACGGTCTTCGCAGTGCCACCAACATTGCTGGACGACTGAACCTTCGAACTGATCCGAACGTTGTAAGTATGACAATTTTTTATAGGTTTTTACATTTTTCGCATTTATTTTCTTTCTAACTTTTTTATGATACAAATTGCCAATTTGCTACTTCTCGTCTTTGGGCTTTATTGACATCTTCCTTAGAGTTTCAAGCATTATCATTACACTTGCACTTTACAGCTGAAATAACTATTAAAAACAGTAATGACCCTTATTATTTCGGGCCTTCATAACTGTATCTCTCGGCCTGACGCAGATAAAGGACGCTCTTCGTCTAAACTGAAAATAAAACCTGTAAGCGCGTTCAGGCCCGGTTGGGCCCCGAGTGAGTCCTTGCCTCGGGGCATCAGCGCTCCCGCCCTGCCGCGGTCTCGGCCACGCGCTCCCAGTGGGTCTTTCATAATGCTGGAGACTGTACACAAAGCATTTCTGGAATCTCCGCGAAGGGGCTTCTCAAGACGCCTCCGCGACTGGCGTGTCTTTTTAGCTACCCTATTAATGCTGTCGGTTCTCCATGGAAAGAAAACGGTTTCCATTAAGGCACGTTTTGGTGATTCTTCCGAGGGCGATTATTTATTGTCTCCTACCCATAAACAAATGCACGCTCTTTTATTGATGTTCAAGATCTGAAGCGTCGGACCTGACCTTCTGACCCTTAGAGAGGGTGGTATCTTCTTCGCAAATTTCTTGAGACTGCGAGGTCACCCGTACCCAATTGGATTCTAACTAGACCCCCACTGGACGGTCTGACGCAAAATACGAAATATAGTGAAATAAAATACAGGTCAAAACGTTTTATCGTTTCCATCGTCTCAATCCCAATGCTTGTGTCCTTTTCTTTACATTCAATTTTCTTTCCCGCTTTCATTTACGCACTGACATGATTATTTTATCAATCTATAGTAACAAAGCAAAGTAAGCGTAAAACGGTCCGAACTTCTCTTGATAATTTATTTATAAATTTCAACTGTTCTTATTGCTTGATGGCGATGATATTGGCTTGAAAGATCACATACGTAGTTCAGGGGTGCACCGAAATTTGGACACCATAGAAGAGCACGAGCCTAGGCTTCCACCTTTAATTTACAGACAGCGCAGATATCACCTCTTATGTGCTTTACGGGATAACTTGTCAGGCGTTTAAATGAACGGCTGGAGAGAACATGTGCGAGTCATACCTCATGTCTGGAAAAGGAAACTAAACTTCGTTTCAGCTTAAGCCTATACGCAGACGACACTTTCGGGCAAATGGGACCAATTAAACAGCGTCAAGAGCGCAAGTCACTGGGGCTTCTCTGTTTATGATTGGCTCAGTTGCGATAGAACAAGTTTATAAAACGCAAGGACTCCATGATGTTGCAATTTTAAGCCTGTCTGATTGGTCCTATTAGCTCGTAACTTCGGCAGCGTCTGTACTTAAGGTTACACAAAGTATAGAACGATGAAGCACTGCTTTACCTAGCGGCCAGTAGTTTCTGTATTATGTCTAGTGGTTTCTCTATTATGTCTTTCGTCATACGTTGGGCCACTGTCACATGTTGTGGGAAAATGAAAGGTCGGTCTTTCGTTTCAAGTAACTTGAGGAGAGCGTCGGTAACATAATTTTATTGATATCAAGAGGGGGCAAATTCATTGTTGACCGAAACTACTTAGTTTTGTTACATGCCTTCGGCCCTCTCCGCTGTAAATTAGACAATTACGCTAGTGGAGCACAAATTGTAAGCTAGGTACATGAAGCAGCAGCGATTAGCTTACTAAAGGCAGATGGTACAAGTAACGATAGGAACAGAGAGCTCTGGTGATACCACACATTTCGTGTCAACAAGGTAGATGCTCTGCGATATACAGGGCGTTTGTTCTAAGACTGACTATAATTTAAAAAAAAGCCGTGAAAGCTATAATTATGTGGTTGGCGCAGGTTAGCTTTACGACCAGACGGACATAGTATAAGGGTCTAATGGTAACGATCAGTCGGCTAATTAAGTACAATTTGTTCATTAACTTTTTTGTTGTGAACATGGACATATGGTTCCAATTAGAAACTTGCTAAGCGCTACCGAAAACCACTAAATCAGTAAGTTTCAGAAAGACTTGTGAGTACGTGGGAAGCACAGTAGTGCGCTAAAGTTTCCACTCGTACAGCAGGAGCAAGGCTACAGGTGCGATAAGGCGCCAGCGCAATTTTTCCGTCTCTTATACCCCCAGCCTTGTACCTGTTGCGCGAGGGGTACATTTAGCACACTACTACGCCTCCCGGAAGCTCCAAGTATTTAAAAAATTATATTTATCTAGGGGTTTCGGATGACGTTTAGCAAGATCATCATGGAAACTGTCTGATTATTTCTCTTATTTAAAAGTTACTGAACAAATTATACGTAATTAGGAGGTTGATCGTTACGATTAGCCCCATACACTATGTCCACCCTGGTCGTATAACTGACCTGCACAAACCGTACATGTGTAGCTTTCATGGCATTCTTTTCTTTTCTTAATGTCCGCTGAAAAAAAAACAAAAAAAAAACTCTTACTATGTTTGTAAAGTTGACTCCGCCTTCAAAGGACTATGCGTGAGGGGAAGTGTACCTTAAGGGCTCATCAGGCTCCAGGAATGGATTGCCCTCTCGCCCCTCAAATCCTTACATGAATCTAGAGTTAACAGGTTTTCGTACTTTATGGTGAATGCATATGTTTGAACTAATTCCAGGGTTGCCTTTAAGCATAACAGTGACATTTCAGAAGCAGCAATATACACAATGTAAACTAACGTCTCGTCCAAACAGTGTTCGTATTCATAACAGTTATTCCGACCTTCTTTTCTCAACATCTGGTGTCCCTCAAGGAGCTATTCTTGGACCTCTTTTGTTCTTAATCTTCGTTAACGATCTAGCGGTATTTGTAGAGAGTGCTGAGTTACTGATGTTTGCTGATGACATCAAGCTTTTTATGGGTGTAAAGTCTCTTGTTGACTGTCATGCTCTGCAACATGATGTCGTAGGTGTTGTCCAATGGTGTTCAGCGAATAGCTTATCACTGAATCCAATGAAAACAAATGTATTGACTTTCTGCAGGCGTCGCAGCATAGTAACACTATGATTACATTATAGACAGAGTGACAATCACGCGTGCATCTGTTGTAAAAGACCTTGGCGTGTATCTGGATAATGCATTCAAGTTTACTGCTCACGTGTCGCTTGATTGTTGGTGGAGCGACGAGAATGTTGGGTATTATATGCCGCATTACTCAGAAATTCAAGAACCCGGCCTCCATTATTTGTTTATTTTGTGCCCTAGTTAGGTCTAGGCTTGAGTTCGGTTCTGTGGCCTGGAATTCGTTATTAAGAACACAAGCAATGACCATTGAAAATGTGAAACACAAACTAATACGTATTGTTTATGATCGCTACTTCCAACGCCGTTTCTATTTTGACTATACTTTTCTGCTTAATAAGATTTCGTTGATACCATTGACCAATAGAAGAGCAGAGCGCGACTTAGTTTTTCTGTACAAAATTGTAAATAGCGTATTTGACAGCGCTTTGCTTTTACGTGATGTAAATATTCATGTCCCTCCTCGTTCCACTAGGACCTGCAGTACTTTCAGCATTCACACCATCTGTAAACCATCTCCTCTGTCACGGATACAATCTATATTTATCAATATTGAAAATGCTGAACTTGATATATACAGTGATATTACGGTGTTCAGGAACCAAGTGAAAGTGCTTGTTGCCGAACTTTAAATATTGTGTGTTTGTTGCTTTGTGCTTCGAAACCTGCAATTGTGTTTTTTTTCTGTTCATATTTATATATTTGTGCACCAAAGAGGAGACTGGCATGGTTGTTTTTGGGCACGTAAAATAAGATAAAATAAATAAAATACATAAACGCTTCTAAGGCACTTTAGAAGGCCGGAAAGGTCGGAAAAGTACGTGTGTGCAAGTTTACAGTGAAAAAATCAGGAAATGAACTTAACTCATAAAAAAAACATTATTTGAACAATTTACACCGCCACTTTGCATAAGATGCACACGTAGAGAGAAGTGCTGCCGGCAGATGGCCTACTCCGCGTCGAGCGAGCGCCGGCTGATTCGGGTTCTTTTGCAAGATCGTTTGATGTCAACCCAAATCGGCCGGCGATCCCTTGACGCGGCTCACGCCATGTGTCGTCAGCCCTTCTCTATGCGTGCATCGTCCGCAAAGTAGCCGCGTAGATTGTACAGAACTAAAACCCCTTAATACGGAACAAGTCGCGACATCCTTTGAAGAATGTCGCCTGCTATCTCGGGAAAATCCAGGTGGTACTACAGTCGACGCGCGGGTGTAAAAAAGCAAAACATAAAGATAAAACGTGTGAGCGTCAGAAGAGGAGGAAGAGGGAATGCCTGTGCTGTCGGAGTGCAGTGCATGCTATGAGCTCATGTCGCCAATCAAATAACGCCGACTGTGCAACGTCGCGGCTTTCATCGTCTTTCTTTGAGCACAGTCTTCGAGGCTGGTAGACCGTGGCAGTGCACTTTTAGCCTGTGTGTATGTATTTGCGTGTCTTTCAGCCTTTGACTGCTGCTCTGATTCAAGTATAGAACGGCTGTCTGCTATCCTGGGCCGATCCAGGCGGCGCTACAGTTGACGCGCGGGTGTGAAATCGACAGAACATAAAGATAAAACGTGTACGCGTCAGAGAAGGAGGAAGAATATGTCGCTATCTTTCTTATTCAAGGCATTGTACAAAATAGGCTGAATTTGTTACTTTGAACTCGGTAAGTTTATTTTTGTTTTTTTTCACTGTAAACTTACATCACATTATTGCACCTATGTATTAAATTGCAGAGCAATGTATTGAGAAACCGAACTTTCGCGAGTTGCCTCAAATGCCGTGGGATCATTACTTTACATGCTGTATATCCTAGACGTCACGCCCGGTGCTACAATTAAACCGACTACACGAATAAATTTGTATTAAATTAAATAGTAACCTGACAAGATAAATATTTAATGAATAATATTTTAGTATTTATTAGCATTACAGGAACAACATGCAGCGTCGGAAGTTTAGTGCATGCAAGTACAGCCTGATAATATTACAAGCAAAATTGTCTGAAAAAATGAAGAGGCGAGAAATCAACAAGGGCTGTTTTTAGAACACAAAAATCGTGGCTTATATTCTTAGAGAGCAGTTATTCAGACAAAAAAAACTCTCGAACTCTTCAATATTGCCGCCCGCAGAGCCGAGAAAGCAACGCTCGGTCACGGTCTTCTAGAAGATTCCCATTCATTCTCGCACTAGTTGTAACTTTCCCTTTGCTTTGTTGTTCTCGAAAGTGCCAGTTCATCCTCGCCCCGAGCGCGCGACGCTCGAACTTCCTTCGCCGAACTTTCGAGATAGTGACGCACGGTAGATAAGCAGCTACCCGCGACCGTGTCGAAGCAGTCCCGCTCCTGCTCTGTTGTCGCCGCCGAATCGCCGCCTGCTTTTCTCCTACCTCGACGCTCTTTCGTTCTTTACTTATTTTTGGTTGGCACAAGTTCGCCTATTAAACCTTTATTTTTGAGTTCACTGCTCGTCTTCGTGTCACCTCCGTTCGTGACATTTCTGGTGGAGGTGCGGGGTATGAAACCCGTGCAGCGTACCCCTAAAAGACCTCGTTCAGCAAGCCCCATTTCCCGACGACCTTCCGTTGAAGACTCGGAGCATCGTGCCAGCCGCCGTCTTCAAGGGCAAGCTCCTGAACTCGGACCTCTCCCGGCGAGGACAAGGCAAGTGACAACGACGATGGCTTCCCCAACGGCGCAGACCCCAGTAGCAGGCCCCGTCGTTTACCTGCCCGTCGCCCCTCGGACTCCGACGTCTTTCCACGG
The DNA here is from genome assembly GCA_037355805.1 of Ixodes ricinus. Classification (NCBI taxonomy): domain Eukaryota; kingdom Metazoa; phylum Arthropoda; class Arachnida; order Ixodida; family Ixodidae; genus Ixodes; species Ixodes ricinus. The sequence continues at coordinate 56,906 of JAZHYW010025856.1, read as the reverse complement.
GGAAATCCACGAGGACGTCGAGGACTGGATCCAACACTACGAGCGCGTGGCACACCATAATGGATGGACCGCCGAGCAGTACCTGCAGAACCTCTACTTTTCGTTGGAGGGTACTGCGAGGCACTGGTTCGAGAACCACGAGGCTGCGCTCACATCGTGGGACGCCTGCGTCACCGAGCTGAAGCGGGCGTTCATGAATCAGCATCGCAGGCAGCGGGCCGAAGACCTTCTCCAGGCGAGGACTCAAGGCCCCAACGAAACGGTCACCAGTTTCGTTGAAGACATCCTCCGCCTGAGCAGCCGCGCCGAGCCCACAAGCTACCGACGAGAAGAAATTACGCTTCCTTATGAGAGGCGTGAAAAGCGAAATCTTCGGCGGACTTATTCGCAACCCCCGACGACCGTCGAAGAATTTGTTGCCGAAGCAACAAACATCGAGCGGGCGTTAATGGCCCGAGCGCGCCACTACCATCGGCTCAACGACGCTTCGACTCTGGCAGCGGCAAGCTCCGAGTTCAGCACCAGCACCGACGAGCTTCGCGAGATGATCCGTCAAGTCGTTCGCGAAGAACTCAAGAAACTGCTGCCTGCTGCCGACCCCCGGCTTCGCTGTCCATCGCCGAAGTTGTGCAGGGAAGAGCTTGAGAGAGCCATCGAACCACGGGCTTTTGTCAACCCTGCTCCGCTCGAGCAATCGACGGTGAGCTACGCCGCCATGGCCCGACGACCGCCACCTGCTGCCAGTCAACCTCCTGCACCACGACGTGACCCTCCAGCGCCGCACTACTCCCAACGACGCGAAGAACGGCAGCACGTCCGACCAGAGCGACCTTCGATGAGAAAAACCGACGTGTGGCGAACGGCCGACCGACGCCCGCTTTGTTACCATTGCGGGGAAGCTGACCATGTCTACCGCCGTTGCCCGTACCGACAGATGGGGCTACGCGGCTTCCACCCCGACGACCCGCGACCACGCTACGGCGAGCGACCCCGGGACATCGACGAATACCTCCGCCGGTCGCCATCCCCGGGACCGCCTACCCGCCGCTGTTTCCGATCGCCGTCACCCCACCGACCAGCATCGTCTCTACGCAGATTCCGCCGAGAGAGCCTGTCTCTCATGTCCCGCCGGGAAAACTAAGTGCGGCAATGCCGGGAGGTGGTATTGCCGAGTACGAACAACGCCATCCTGCCCCACGACCTGACGGACGACGGCACCGACGACGCCCAGCTGGTCACCCAACAAGCAGAAGAGGTACGCCAGCTAGCCAGCCTTCGCATAAAGGACCAACAACGTGTCGACGCTAGCCGGTACAACCTTCGTCGCCGCGACGTGGAGTTCCAGCCCGGAGACAGGGTGTGGGTGTGGACGCCCATTCGCCGCCGCGGACTCAGCGAGAAACTGCTAAAACGCTACTTTGGACCCTACAAGGTCATCCGCCGCCTCGGGGACTTGAACTACGAGGTGCTCCCCGACGGAACCTGACCATCAGGACGCCGCCGACCACGACCCGAAGTCGTACACGTAGTTCGACTGAAGCCGTTCTACGCGCGATAGGATTGCAGCACCGCATGTTTATTTCATTTCACCGTAAAAATGTTTAGCCATTTCTGTTTTCCTTTCACGTTGCATCGGGACGATGCACTTTTAAAAGGGGGGATAATGCCGCCCGCAGAGCCGAGAAAGCAACGCTCGGTCACGGTCTTCTAGAAGATTCCCATTCATTCTCGCACTAGTTGTAACTTTCCCTTTGCTTTGTTGTTCTCGAAAGTGCCAGTTCATCCTCGCCCCGAGCGCGCGACGCTCGAACTTCCTTCGCCGAACTTTCGAGATAGTGACGCACGGTAGATAAGCAGCTACCCGCGACCGTGTCAAAGCAGTCCCGCTCCTGCTCTGTTGTCGCCGCCGAATCGCCGCCTGCTTTTCTGCTACCTCGACGCTCTTTCGTTCTTTACTTATTTTTGGTTGGCACAAGTTCGCCTATTAAACCTTTATTTTTGAGTTCACTGCTCGTCTTCGTGTCACCTCCGTTCGTGACAATATTATTTAGCACAAGAGCTGCACTACGTAAGACACGAGCATGTCATACTTATATTACAGTATACGCGTTATAAAAATAAACCAAAGAGAAAATCCTTAAGATAAAAAGTAACGTTTTCTAGTTCCTTCCGTATTTTTTTATTTATCTGCACTCCTTGAAATGTCTTTATTAAATCGCATGTTTTTCCATATCTGACAGATTGTTGGAGCTGCTACGTATATTAAACTAACTTTTTTAAGACTTTTTATTTTATGTTTAAACAAGTTCCATACCGATATTTCTGGGCTTCCGCAGTCTTTACGTTACGAATAAAAAGTACTCAGCGAACCGCATCAACCGAGCAGATGTAACAAAACCTACCAGATAGTTAGACATGAACAAAGAAGACGAAATCAAACATTATAAAGGTCACGCTTAGTATGTTCATCAAATTCTAGCAAGCTCCAAAATATCCAGTTGAATCCGTCCCACGCGCCCGTCGACGACCCCGGTCCCCAAGCGTCGGTCCACGGATGATGGACGTGTCAGTCTGGCGGTGGAGTGATATATATTCGGAGTTTGCAGCCTTTCGCTGTCTCCACTCCACTCACCATGGCTTCAATGTGAAAGAAATACGGGGGTGTAGGCACCCACACACATGTAAAAACAAATGGAGCATATATATGTACTTGCATTCCCTGCTGTATCCTAAGTTTTCCGCTCCATGCAAACATAGACAATACAGAAGAAGAAAAAAGACGAGAAAAAAAAAGAGAGATAGATGGACAGGTCTCATTTATGCATTTTGCAAATGTTTCACAAGCCTGCCCTGCCCTTTCCGTCCTAGGCAGTTCCCATTATGAGAAAGGGTCTTAGAAGAAAACAAAAACAAATAAGTAACAGAAATGCGACAAATACAGCGAAATGCTGGGGCTGGGAGGGGGAGGGGGGTGGAGGTTGGCTGGTTTGGCTCGTGGGAGTCTGAGCCTACCATAATATGAATTTGAAAAGCGCTATTATTAGCCTTATAACAGCCGCTCACGCGATACCCTCTTAAGGACGGTCGCATCGAGTGATGCATGTTGCAAACTTTGAGACACTGTTTAGAGTGGTGGAGTCAAAAAAATGTAACTCAAGTTGCATATTGAATGTTCCGGACTTGCACACTGTCGCGAAGTTCTTTTAAGAAAAAATCAAAACTCTAGGCTGGAGATAATGTTGGCTTGTTTTTGTTTGCTTTTTTGGTTTAGAGTGTGTTTTCATTTAGCAAAATTGGTAGGCTGTTTGCGTATGTAGTGTCATTATGCGGATGAAGGAAAGGGCAGTGACTTCGACTGGTTAGTCTGTTGCAAATACGGCGAGAACGACGCCGTCGCACGGTAGGGCGTAATTTTTGTTCAAGTGATTTCCTGCTGAAATATACAAACGTGATAATATCACTATATTTGTTTCACATTATGTCACAGCATAATCAACGCTCCGGGCAATCGGGCCAATCAAGCTACAATATCGAATGCCAATGTCAGTACCTTCGTCATTGTACTTGCCTGCGCTCTCATTGGCTAAGCAAATCATGCGCTGGGAATGCGCAATAAGCTTGCACTTTTAGTTTGTGAGCTTGCGTTTTCACGTCTCTAGCCTTTGGCTGCGTACTGACTTATGGTTGAACGAATAATAGTCATTAGTACGGGTAAACCGGTTTTGCTTTCCTATGGTGTATCCGAATTTACAATCGGCTTGACATGATCAAAACTTCACCTAATTAAGCTAAATTGGTGTTTACCTTCGACATTTCCGGATAGCGGTAGCAAATATTTCCCTAAGGCCACGAATCAATAGTGTGACCAATAAGCATTAATACATAAATATTATAATACACTTCGTTGTATATGTAAGGTATGGGTGGTAAATATTTTTGTAGATATTCCGTGAATGTCTGTTTATCCTTTATACATGCACGAGAGCTGGTAATCGTTATCTTGTTTTACACTATACACGATGTCTGACGAATAAAAAAATAATTTAAAATGTAAGTAGAAATTAATAAATGAGTAATTTAAAATCCTGCTATTGATCACGGCGGACGTCAGGTTGAGGGTGTTATAATTAAGAAATTATTTAAACTCTATCTTTAACTTCTAAGTTTATGTGTCTTTGCTGACACAATTAAGATATGTGGCCAACAGCGGAGTGGTGGTGCATTGCCTACGATTATAGATTAATGCATTAAAAAAGAACTAAAAACATACCGTCCAACCGTTAGCATTTTATAACGCCAACTCGTGAAATACCTGATCATATTCTTTTTATCTGTAAACGTACAGTATATTTTTTTCTTAATTAAAGCAGTTGCCTTGGTCAAACGCATTGTTTAAATCATTCTGGGAGTACCATATTATTCACTATCGGTGCACGATTTTACTCTGCATCGTCTCATTGAAAGTATGATCGAAAAAATTACCGCATCTCCACATGGTGAAAGATGTTGATTGGGGCGAAGCTCTGGTGGTGCTGATGATACTGATTTTATTGTTCATAGGTAGTGCTGATGGTGCTGAATTTCTTTTTATTGCTCATAGGTAATGGTGTGTTCCGGGTTGCGTTTCGACTTTATTATTACTGCTTTATGGTCGGTGAAATGCAGAGTAAGTGGTTCTTCTAGCGGATCAGCTTGGATCCGCTAGAAGCCGTGGAAACGCATTTCCACCACTTAATTCAACGGCCCATGTCAGAAAGAGAATGTCTGGTATGGCACGTGGTTATATACGCATTTGAGCATTTGACCGCAGCGCCCTCTCGTCTATAAACGTTGAGCCAATGCATGCAAATTTTAACGCGATTATATACGCATTTGACCGCAGCGCCCTCTCCTGGATAGACGTTGACCGGCTACATGCAACGTTTCATCCATGACAGGAACCACAGCTCTTGAGTTACTACCACATCTCAGAGCCCCCTACTTGTCCCGCAGTCGTGGCCGAGTGGTTAAGGCAATGGACTAGAAATCCATTGGGGTCTCCCCGCACAAAGTAAAATCCTGTCGACCGTGCAAACATTTTTTTTTTATGTGAGCACGGACGCCGGACGGAGACGGACGGAAAAGGCTAGAAACTAAGTAGCTTCTCCCGTAAAAAGACGCGACGGCACAAATAAGACCAGCGTCTCGTAAAGAGATGGGTTTTACTTGAGCATATAGACAAACATTGCCGCCTAAGTAGAACTGTCGTTCTTGCGGTATCCGCAGTTTTTGTCGGAAGCCGACATTTAAGTGGCGGCTAATGAGGACCAGAGTGATCGAGATCTCGTGTGTCTCTTGCCTTATCCTCCCCTCTTACGCCAGAAGATAGCCTCGGATTACAGACTGCCGGAAGTATCCCAGATCCCGATGTACCCAAGAGACATCAAGCATTCCTCGGGCGACAGGCGTCGAGTTCCAACACTAATTTCCCCCGAGCCGCGGACATGCTTGTTTGCCTGTTAGGCTATCGAGTACTGCTGATACGGAGTAAGGGGCGGGGCATAAAATAAAGGCAAAAATAAATGCCGATGAACTATCCTTAGGTACGAATTTAATTATTCCAATGCTAATGTTCTTACCTGAATATCATTCTTTATTTGTATGTCCGGCACCTTCTTGACGTCTGTCATATCGATTTTAATGTGCTTATTGAACTACATTTATTTAATTTAGTACACTTTTGTTTTCAATGAGTATTAAGTACCAAAAAATATTCATTTGCAAAAAAATATTGTTTATTTACCCTCTGGGTTTACGTTTAGTTCATGCAATGACTATATCTTTTTATGAAGTCTGCAATAAAATGTTGGATTACAGTGAGTGAAGAGACGTTCTATTTTCGAACAAGGACATAATGGTATCTCGTCTACAATGGCTCCGATCTCAATGATGCAATTATAATTTTTATAATTTTTCAAAAAGCTGCAGATATACAGGTTCTCCTCGTACCATACCTGTTTGTAAAATTATATATTAAAAAAGCCTCCGGTTTTTTTACACGTTTCCATATGAAGAAAGGTATATAGTGCCTTTAAACTATCGTCTTGTTTTTGTGGCATTAATTAAGATGGCCTAAGCATCATCCGCAGAGGGCACTGTGTTTTACTGACCCATTTACGGAAAACGGGAGAAACAGGCTGGGCTGTGGTTTGCACAATTCAAGAACCCTTGAAAGTGATCACCATCACGTAACCATACCGACAACTAAAAAACATAACAAGGATAATTTTGATAGGAATTTATAGGTTACAGCAACTTGTTTCTACCTGTTACGTCTACACTTTCATTTTAAAGCACCCACCGTCAGCACCTGCTGTCACGTCAGGTGAAGACGTAGCAATCAGTTTTGGAATAACGCACGCTAAAGCTTAGCGTACTCAACGAATAGTGTCGCTGCTACTGCATAAGCGCCGAACGCAAACACCGTTTTGCGCTTTGCGTGCGCTGTTGTAGCGTTCGTGTTTTTTCAGAAAATGCATGCGCCCGCAACGAGCCTTCGAGCTTCTGCAAGAAGGATTCGCGAAGCACCAGAATATAGCTTAAGCCAAGACAAGCACAGTTACAAAATGGCGACTCCCAGAACCGCGGCTGCGGCCGCTTTCGCAGTCGTCGTAAGCGCGACGTCGGCAGCATCCTCTCTTCTTCGATCTTGAATACAGGACGACATTGCATTTTTACGGGAGGTGCCCCTGACAAACGGTTTGTAATGCCCAGCAAGGTGGGAATAAGATCACCGGCAACCTGCTGCTTTCGACGAGCGAACATTTCTCGGCAAACTACGTCGGGTTACATAGTTCCCTGATACGACCGATTGACCGCTCGCGTGGCATTCTCATATTTGAACAAATCAAAAATGTGCCTCAGGGCCAAAAAAGCTTGTTTTTCTTCCCCTCAAGTTACGCCATTTATTGTGAAAAAAATAGTTATTGTATCTTGGTGGTGTTACAAGCGCAAGGTGGTCGAGTTTTTTAGCGTCGCGGCGGAAGAACGCTTTACTAAAACTCTCTTTAGTAGTGTGGGCCAAATTTATCACTAGCGTGCGCTAAAATTCCGTACGTTATTCTAATTCGGGGCATGGTGACCATGAGCAATACATCTAGAGTGACGATCTTTCTTGGGCGTCCGGCTAACCCGTGATTTCGAAAACTAGGAAAGAGTGGTATTCGTGTTCATTCATTTTCTGTCTACGTGCGTGCTAGCTTCGCGCCAATTTACATTGATGTGAATACCATCCTTGTCTTCATTCAAAAGTGCAGGTTTTGCTTGGTGTTCTCTCATCTGTATGGCTTCTCGTAGAGTGGCACCTTGGAACTATGAATGCATTTTCTAAATGTCAGGTGTATTAAGTATATATGTACTTCTTATTGTTTAAGCGAACTATACCGTTTTAGACAACTTTCATGCTTTCATGAATAAAAAAAAATATTTAGCCCCACACGAAAGAGCCCATCCGCAGTGTTTATCGGTTTTAATTAGACACGTGTTATTATTCAAATTCGAGCTTACAAAGAAAACACATTCACCAGATTCGAAGTGAACTTTTCAGTTAGTGCAACCCTGCTTATATTGTGCTTGCAGTTGAAAAGAAACAATAGTTGCTTGGACGGGGACAAACATCGGCCAGCCAGCATCGGCAACATTGGTTTTATTTATAGATCAACATGCTCTCATTCTAGCTACGCTCTCAAGGCGCATAAAACATTTTTGAGGGGCCCAATCTTGCCTTATTTATGGCCAACATGTGGCCTGAATGGCGACTATCACTGACATCGACAGCGTTCCTTTATGGCCGCACTCGTTTGTTTCTCGCGTGTTGCGATAAGCGCCGCCGTTTCGGACGCGTCCTTTTGGCAGATGTCTTTGGGTGCGCGAAGTCGCTTCTGCTCGAACTGAGCTTTAGACGCACGGGTGGGGATGCTCTATCTCGCATGCGGCATCTCTGCCTGTTACTTTTTACCTGTACTAATTCATGCTTGTTCGCAGGCTTTTCAAATGTTGCTGTCTCTAGGATGATCTGGTACTCTGATTAGTAAGGAAGGGATTTGCTGCTGATGCTATCTGCCCATGTCTAGGCTATAGACAGCGATATTTTAATTTCACTGCGTATAGTAACCGCTACGGACACGAGGTCACTGTTATTTTAATCGCTTACCGAGCACAGTGGCTTGTCAACACGAATAAACTCGAAGGGACGCACATTTTCAAAATTTTAAAGTTATATTTTCTAGCGTTTGTAAGCACCAATTGTAGATAGATTAGTTTATTCGCTTCATTATTATTTTAAAAATTTACAAATTGTTGGATGTGAAACAACATTGATATGGATGAGATCAGCTTCGACTGACGGGGCAGTTGGTGTTCTCTCTCGTGTTGCCTGGTTGATCAGGCCAACCAAGCACTGTTCCGTGGTCCCGTGATTTTCATCGGCCTTTTTATTTTATCTAGAGAAAATCTAATCTATACGGTCACTACACATTTTCAATGTTGCTTAGTGAGAGTTCTCTATATATTGTCCCACATGATTGATGAGGACGAGAAAATTACATCATTATAATAAAAATACAGTATAATCAATAGCACTTGCATTAAGATGCAGGCGCAGGCGAGTTGGTGTATCACTATATTGAGAAACAGCGCAAAAACACAAAGACGTGGAGAAGAAGTGGACAATACAACTGCTGATGGATTAGTGAAAGTGTATTTTAAAAAAAAACCGTGACAGCAACCAGAATAAAATATACCAAACAAAGCACGCACGAACAACACGATAAAAGTCTGAAGACAAGACGCTGGAATGACAAGCTAAAAGCTAACCTGGAGCCGCTGAAATCTAAGGAATTCAATTTATTTTGAATGCAAATAAACAGACGTCTGGCTGAAGCATCTACCTGTGCCTGCTTTGATCATATCAAAGTCCTCAAGCAGTTCACGTGCTGTTTTTACATTTCACCTGGTTACCATATGGCTATAAATACCCTTTGTTACCTGGTCAACATTTTTCTTGGTAACAAGGGTCTCTTTAGGAAATAGCTGGACATTTCGGGCATTATCTTAAACTTAAAGGGGTACGGAAACAAAAATTGAAATATCCAGATTTCGTTCGGAAATGAGTCAAGCATGACGGATAATAACCGTAAATGATAATCGCACGTTTGTATTTTGAACGACTGGCTATATTTTTCGTTCCAAACGGTGCACTAGAGCAAGCGCTCGAAGAGAAGCGAACGGAAAGCGCGATGCGTCATGGGATATCCGGCGCAAACAAAAATAGAAAGAAAAGATTCCCCGCATTCGTGACGTGGCAAGGCTGGCGCGGTTATGAGCTTTGCCCTTGGTGGCGTGTCAGCGTTGTGGTGGTGTCAATAGCGTCAGCGCGTTACAACCGAGCCGTTCGAAGTACCCGTGGGGTGACGAGCATGTGGCTGGCCCAAGGAGCACGTAGCTTCCAGACCACTGTCAGCTTAGGGTTGAATGGGGTCGGGAAAGCAATTTTGTTCGAGTTTTGAGCGAAGGGCTAATCTTCTAAGGGGAGAATGGCTGTGGTCCGGTTGCACGAACGAGGGTCCGAAAAGAGGGGTGTCCTTCCTTTCCCTCTTCTTGGACCGTTTGGTACAATGTGCGATTTGTGAGTTGAGCTAGGAGGAAAGCTAGGAAGGAAGATGTTGAAATTCCAAAGAGTGGCGCTGCTCCGTAGGAATCTGCTACGACACGACTACGTAGTAGATTCCACAACGTTGCTAGACTACCTCCCAAATAGGCTCCGCATGCATCCACCAGGTGCACATTGGAAGATCGTTAATTTAGCTTTAAAATTAGTTTTCTTGTGCCTTTCAACGGAAGACTGGTGTTTTGTTTGCAATTTTTTATCGTAATGAACGGTTTTAATATTTTTCTTTTACAACGTTGCACAAGAGGCGATAGACTTCGTTTCAGCTTAAGTGCAGACATTGCCAACGCTACGACCTGATGAAAGCAATCAAGCAACTTCAAAAGCTCACCATTATGATATTCTTTTTGTTTATGTGCGTATTATCATCGCTTAACCAATCGAAAACAGAACAGGCACAGTGACTAGCGTGTTTGACGCTGCTTCATTGCTCTTATACGCCTCGCAACTGGGCTCATTTTCGTCTTCTGCGCATGAGAAAGGAAGTAGCGGTGACGTCAGAACGCCGAGCCCCGATTGGATGATCGCCGCCCCCCCATCCGAGCGTCGTCCGCTCCTTTGCAACGTCGTCTGCTCGCAACGTCGTCTGCGTCTGTCTTACCTTTCCAGCGACTTTCGGAAGTGCAGGTCTTGTACGAGCGAGCTCGACTTCGTCTTTCAGAGAGGGCAGACGAAATAACTCGAGCGGTACGTCGTTTTTGTCGAACAACTAGCAGACGCGCATCAAGGAGAGAAGTCAAAGTACTCACTGGCGAGGCGTCCCGAGACGCCGAGGTTTGTTTGCTAAGAACTGAGAGTGAGCGTGTTAGTGTCCGCAAGTTTCCTCCCAAATACTTTTTCCCTCCTTTCGTGTGCGGCAAGACCCCTCATTCTTTAACGGCGTCGGCGGGTTGGCGCAGTTAACGTCGTCTGGTTTACATCTGCTAGTCAAAGCGATGGCTGCTTTGACTAGCAGACATGGGTGGGATTTCAACCTTTCCTGCGTCTGTCGGAGATTCACCGCTTTTTCACCGGCGAAAGTCACCGTTGCCTCGGGGAACAAGGAGATGAGCAAGAGGAAGAGATTGACCTCTTAATCCAAAATTGAGGTCAGCGATCAAAGTATAATATGGGAAGGGTTCACAAGGGTCGCGCGGGAATATTCCATTCAGCACGCCAGCCGGTCGTGGGCATACGGTCGCCGAGTCGCGGAGTGCCTGCTAGGCCTAACTGCCGAGCTCGCTTGGTCGGCGTCGGTGGAATCGTGGCCGTTGGAGCTCTTCCTGGGTGTTTGTGGATCCGGAGTTCTTGTTCGTCGTGGTCTGTTTGAAGTACTTTTACTTTTTCTTGCTGCTTGAAGTTGGGACGCGGGAGAAGCGCACGTAGAAAAATAAACGTCCGTGGGTCATCGCGACCGCGACGCTGTCGGCCATGGTGATTTGATCGTAAGAATGGACCTTTTCCGAGAAGCGTTCTGCGCACGCGCGAGCGCCCGTTGCCAAGCGGCGGAAGTGTGCACGAAAAATCGAGGAAATTCGGAAGGAGGCTGTGGATCAGCGAGTAGAAAACGTAATTGCAGCATACATATAATTGTGTTACGCAAAAAAAGAAAGCAGACGGAAAGAATAACACGATGTTTAAGTGGACGCCACGGATGCCCCACTTGGACGGCGCGTTGGGCACGCCCTGCTGCTCAGAGAACGAAGAAACTGGTAGCGTAGCTCCCATTATCGACTGGTAGCGCAGGTAGGTCCCTTCCTCGATTTTTAGTTCGTGCAGCCACCGCCTGGTGCCGTCGGTATGTGAAAAAGGTCCATTGCGTAGCTTCGGAGCTGTCGTAGGATTTCGTCGTAACCTGCGCAAAACTTACTAAAATTTCGTTTCGTGAATAAGAATTTGTTTTTAAGTTTTGTCTAACGCATATTTTTGGCGTAAGATCGTTTCGTGAATCTGGCCTCTGCACTTTGGAAAGTCGCAGGAAAGGTAAGACAGACGCAGACGACGTTGCGAGCAGACGACGTTGCAGAGGAGCAGACGACGCTCAGATAGGGGACCGCGATCAGCCAATCAGGGCTCGGCATTCTGACGTCACCGCTACCCCCTGCGCGAGAAGCAGACGAACTTGCCCTCCGCATTGGCTGGCAGCATCGGCTGCGTCTGGACTTGAGCTGAAACAAAGTATAGACTCTGGTCGGGAAACCGGTGTAACAATCGTCTTTAATACATTCCTGGCCATTTATATCGGCTGACAAGTATTATGCTTCAGACTTCAATGAGACTGTAGTTTAATGTAACCGTTTTCTGCCGCGGCGAAAGCGGCGCCTGAATTCCTATTGGTCGAAAGTGCAGCAACGCAGATGCTTCGCCAAGGAAGCTGGCGGAATGGTCAAGGTCAAAGTGGACGCGCCTGAAAAATACAACACAAAGAAAAGCAAAGCTATGCAAATGCGTTCGTCACGGAAGCCGTGGAGCCGGCGGGGCGCCGCGCCTGGGCAGTGGAGGAGCATGATCTAACCGCCGAGGCGCCATGTGAAGAAGGAAGACGTGGGCCGCTGGTTGTAGGAATGCGCCACGTGTAGAATTGTTTTCGCGTTTTTAAACGTAAGCAGTCCTAAATGTCTTCGATTATTTACCTTCTTTTTAATTGGTTACCGTCATTCTTTGCCTAGTGAAAATTATAAAAGAGCGCATGCAAAAACAAATACCCTTAAGAACAATAGCCATCACAATGCTTTGTTTAAGGAAAGCGAACGTTACGTCAAACAGGATTCTTGAGCGAAGTTAGAGATAAACGCGGCAGAGCGTCGTCACTAAAATTGGCCAGGGCGCGAGGTGCTTAGCTCCCGCCCGAGTGCCCGTTCATACATCTGCGCTTGAAGGTGCAGCAACGAGGGCGAGTGAAGAGCGTGTCCGGAAATCTTCTAATTAGCCCTTCAGGTCAGACAGGGGCAACCCCCGGGGTATTCCCTTGCCTCCGAGCGAACCGCGCCCTCGGTAGAACCGCATAAATGACGCCGATACTGTGCGAGCATGGGGTCGAGTCTATTAACGACTCTTCGAACCTTGATTAGTCTGGCCACGGTTCTGACCGTGGGCAGGTGGTGTCGACATCGACATCTCTGCGTTCTTTCCTGCAGAGGACTCTGCCCACCGATCTTTCGGGATTAATTTATCGGAATATAATAGGATCTCCTAAGAGGATTTCGTTCAGCCCCAGCGGCCTAATTCCGAGCAAGCCTTTGCTCTTATTTCTCTAATTGGGCTTTTGAAACTATATTTTTACTTCGGGCTTGCATATATTTCTTTTTCGTGTGGGTTTATATTTTTTACATTTTTGTTAAAGCTTGTGGTGGGTTCTACCTTCTTACGCCGACCTTTCAAGGCATAATAGTTGGACGAAGGAGCGAACACAAAAACAGGTTTAATAGCTGAGTGGCTAATGAGAGAACCAGGTTAAAGGAAAGACAAAAGGATCCCAACTCCGGTCGGTGGAGTTTCCGCGAGAATCATGCTTTTCGGTCCTACTCGCCCTTGGTGGCGTCCGTGTCTCACCTCGTCTACGTCTTGTCCGATCGACCGTTTTATCTCGACAGCGCCCGTCGCGATCGAGTAGCCCGGTTTTAATGGAATCATTCGTGGCCATCCGCGCGAAGAATACTTTGCGCCGGTAGGCGATGTCAGTCGCCCGATTTGCCGAAAGTGGAACATGGTGACGAATGACGATAAGAATTGTTCCGAAACAGCAAATTAACGCGCGTATTGTGTTGAAGCAGCGCTCAGTCTCGTCAAGGCCAACAAGCACAAAATGTTCTATAGCCCGTTGTCACTCAAGAAGGTAGAGCGAGTGAAAGGAAGACTGTGGAGGAGGAAGCGGGCGGACCGCATTAGAGAGAAGGATGCTTTCCCTCTCCTCTCCAGCGCTCCGTCTGCTTCCTCCTCTCCAGCCTTGGTTTCCCTCGCCCTACCCTTTGAGTTGCAACGGACTATAGTGGTTGTACGTTTTACGCTCTTTGTTTTATTTACCATACCATGAAGTTTGTTTACTTTTATTAACAAAAGACACAACAGAGAATGCAAACATGGAGTTGATATAGATTTAACGAATATATTTCGCCTCTCGCGCTTGGTGGATTAGTGCGCATGATAGTCAGCATAAATTGTTGAAATCGACATTTTTAAGCTTTATTCCTTTTTATGTGAAAATAGTAATATATAGATAAACAAATATTTTATTTCAATGCCTGCCAACAGCCGATGGGCCTACGTCGAATAAAACACAGTCACTGTCGTTGCTAAAGGCGGAATAAAGGGAAAATAAAAGAAACGTTATCAAAATCGAAACACATCAAGTACGATAAGAGAGAAGTGTCTGTCAGACAGATAAAACTTTAGCAACACAAACTCAACTAAAAATGCCGCCCTCCAAAAATTGAAAATTTTTATGACTTTTCCAACCATGTCCTTGGACACTTGACGTGCTTACATGTATAAAACGTCTGCAGATTTTTATGTGCTTTCCCACATTGGACTGTGAAACATAGCGACGACAATAGTTCATCACAGTCAAGTGTACCGAGTACAACATTGCGTAAATATGTTTTCTCACGTGCAAGCCCCCTGTCATCAAACGTCTGAAGGCCAAAGTCTTCCAAAAGAGAGCTGTAGCTATAGAAACGGCGGCGACCAATGTGTCTAAGGTACACAATACGAATAAACTTTCACTGGACAATTTCAAATCCATTGCTATAGGAAAAAGACACAGAGTTCCAAATTAGGGGTGCAAACTCTTAAAGCTGCCGGACAAGTGAAATATAAATAAAGCGAATGCAATATGGTCTGCAAAATGTTTTTGTTAACCATGATACAGCTTCAAGACATCGTAGTGCCTTACTAGCTATGTTGTACACATGCTGGTGAAAATCCAGCCGGGGGACACTTAGAAACCAAGCTCCCGCACAAAAGACACGCGCTGTATCTGACTGCCAGAAAAAAACTTAGTTGAATACGATGAACTCATGTATTTTTCTCATTGACATTACCGAAGCTTAATTGAAATTTAATTGCAGCGTATTTATTTTGCACCGTTGGGCAACAGAACATACGTCATTTGTAATATAAAGCATTCTTGCACATTCTCAACCTTTCTGAACAATTTCAAGCCACCGGTGAACAATAACGCTTTAGATTTGGAAGGCGTACAATAACGCTTTAGAGAAACCATAAATAATAAATCGTGCATACGCCACACTTACTCCATTTTGACAAAATTATGTTATGCAAAACCTCGTCAAAAATGTTTAACATATAACAATAAATTGTGTCTACTTGTCCGCGGAAGTGTACAAAAGGCGCGCTACCCCCGTTGAAAACATTCATATTTCTCTTAATAGATCCGCCTTTCACGACGCCGTGCCGCAGTGGTGATATTTTATGCTTAATATAAAGATCTAGATGTTCATAGATGAAAATTTTGAAAGCGTTTGAAACTACGTACAAAAGTGACTCTGGACGAATATTGTTTGCATCACAGCGGTCTCCAGACTTGAATATTGATACAACCACAAACATTCTCCACCGAGAAGGAAACACAGCGCGCTTTAATGACAAATTATATACATGCGTTCGAGCGGGAACCAGTGTTTCAGAGCATCCCTTGATAATAAAGTTTGGGATGCCGTCGCGGCCGGTAGAAAATTTTTATTTCAACTTACGCACAGCAAACGACAACTCGTTTTTTGATACACGTTCACAAACTAAACAGCCGAAATTTTTCACAACGTTCAAACCAGCGGGCTTGCTATCTAAGTTCAGAAAAGAAGAACTAAAATGACGAGCGAAAACCTCACATACCTCTTCCGGTATATATATTTAGCTGCGCGAAGAAATTGACAGGAACTAAGGCCCTTTCAACAGAGTCAAAATATTGTCAAAATGAATGCGATCCTGACTGACACATAACGTATTACAAAGCGACGAGGCTACAGCGTTCAAGTGCCTCGAATGAGATATCTAAAGTATTCAAATTGTAAATCCGCTTAGAAAGTGCAAATTAATTTAGTTAAACGTGTATCATGAATCGTCCTATCTGCTATTTGATCTGTTCTTTCAATTTAACTTTGTGTATAACTATATTGTAGGTTAAATCTTCTGGGCGGCATCACTGACTACATTATGAATGGCTTATTTTAATCTACACATGACAAAACTTCTTTCTATAGATGTCCGCGAATTCCCAGATTATAATAGAGCAATCAAAGTCATCGCTGTTTGTTTAATATAAGAATAGTCTCAAGTATTTTGTAGATCTTTTAACAAACGCGTATGCTATCGTGCGTAATTTGTGGAAAGTTTTTACATAAAAAAGTCATTACCTTCAAAAGTGTTTACATACGAAGTAATGCTTAATTTAACCAATGAATACTTTATTACATGCAAAAAGTTTTACAGATTGTGTTTTCATAGAGCAGTACTGGCATCAGGAGCAACTGGCGGTATATAAAGTAAGCAGGCAACCAAGAAAGGGTCTGCAAAAACGGCGTGCAATAAACTTTTAACCGCAATACAATTAAGCTCAGTCTATTAACATAAAAGTACGAAGTCGCAGATAACTCCAAGAAGAAGCAGTTTTCCGTGTTAACGAAAAGAACAAATTGCTGAGCGGTCGGGGATCGATTGAACATTTTCATTGTTTATGTTATGCCTCTCCAACGTTGAGGACATCTGTGATGCGAATGTCCAGTGCCATTTACTTACATTCTAAGGACCCTCTATGCACATTAAATTATAATCGCTCATTTGTATTAACAATCTGGTTTGTTATCACCCTGCGGGCACCATCTATTTGTGTCTTCATTATAACTTTATCTCGCCTTCTATGCCTTCTGCTATATTTCTTTCGGCCTACGGGGAAAGAAAAAAACAGGCTTTCGACAAGTTTAATAGTTTGTTCGAAATAGTTCTTAAGAGATTCGATGATTTAAGTAATCATATGTGGTTTGTGCGTTGCATGCGTGTACTCCCGCCGGCAATCCGAGTTGAAACCTTCGATCCTTTTTTTTTTCAGTGTCTACGTTTACCACAAGTTTCGTTATCTCTGAACTTATCAAAACGTCTGATGTATGCAAATTCAACTCGGCGTTCGATTCCTAGGTAAACCACAGCTCTAAAAAAAACAAAAAAAAACTGGCAGGTATGTCAAATAAGTATTAATGAATGTTTTAGTTAATTTATCTGCGCTAGTGAGTTTTGATTGTACAATGAATGATTAATCTTAAACGAACTTGAAAGCACATGATTGGAGTAAAGTGGAGATTTCGGCCAGTTGGTTCATTGCAAGCAAAAAGCGCCGAAAAAATACAGGGACACAGACGAAGGGAAACAGGTTACAGGACAAGGCGCACTCTCAACTGAAGTTTATTGAAAATTCGCATGTTATATAGCCACAAAAACCCCGTTTACCCTATCTGCTCAGCCCGCGTTTCAAAAATTCAAACTCATTCGTAGATAAGGAGAGGGAGGTGTAACTTATACAATTTTCTCCCTGGTCCTAATCTCAAACGCCTTGTGTGATTCCCGCGACACTTTACCTTTGTAGCTTGCCAAAATCTTAGTGTCATTGAAGGCCGGGAGGTCACGAGCATCTATTGCAATGAATTGCAAGGTGCCCCGAAGGCGTCGTTCTTCTAGAGGCAGCGTGCTCGCGGGTGCGATCATTGACGTACCTGCCCGTCTGGCCCACGTATGTCATCCCACACGTCATGGGGATTTCATAGACGACGCCAGTGGCGCATTCGGCGTACTTTGTTTGTTTGTTTGCTGGAAGTATGCGCCTCGATAAAAGAAGGGCATCCTTCCTTTTGATTCCGCCCACTCGAAGGTTGTGAAAAGGGGCATAGCCAGTTCGTGCCTGAGGGCTTCCCTCAGAAAGTCATGTTTGCACAGTGCGCAAGGCAGCTTCGATTCTCAGATAGGACGCCCGCAGAGGGCTGGTTTTCCGCTGAGGTCTTTGGTTGAAGTGGCAGAAAGCTTAATAAAAAAGGTTAAAGGTAATCAGAAATCAAACAGGGATAGACCGACTTCGAGGCCTGTTGTAATTCCATATTTGCACAATGTCATGTACAATCTAAAAAAGGTAGCCCAGCGCTGCAATGTACCGGTATTTTTTCAGCGCCCACTGAGATGGTGCGACTTTGTTGCCAGATAAATTCCCCACAGCCGTATTCAGATCCGTGCATTACCAAACACCGAAATGAGTACGTCGAATGCGCCACTGGCGTGGTCTATGAAATCCCCATGTCGTCTGGGATGACATACATGGGCCACACGGGCAGGTGCGTCAATGACTGCACCCGCGAGCACGCTGCCTCTACAAGAACGACGCCTTCGGGGCACATTGCAATTCATTGCAATAGATGCTCCTGCACCCCGGCCTTCAATGGCACTGAGATTTTGGCAAGGTACAAAGATCAAGTGTCGCGGGAATTACACGAGGCGTTTGAAATTAGGACAATTGAGAAGAAGTGTACAAGTAACACGCCCCTATCCTTATCTACGAATGAGTTTGAATTTTTGAAACTCGGGCTGAGCAGATAGGGTAAACGGGGTTCTTGTGGCTATATAACGTGTGAATTTTCAATAAACCTCAGTTGAGAGTGCGCCTTGTTCTGTTTCCCTTCGTCTGTGTCCCTCTATTTTTTCGGCCCTTTTTGTTTGCAATGAACCTACTGGCCCAATCTTCTCTTTACCGCAGTTTATTTCTTTTGCAACGAGCTCTGTTTTATCTTCTCCTAATAGCCATCAGTCCGTTTATCCCTTAATTAACCTTATCGCCCTCTCGTGCTGTCGAGCCAGGCACCTTTCATGTGCCATTCGCCGTGGATGCTATCCATGCGAAGTGACCACCCTCTTCAACGGAGTACAGCCTTCTACTGGTCATGCCAGGAGATTTTGCAGAACGTTCCGGTCTGAGACCTGGAAACAAGTTGAGAGGTACAGGGATTGCTTGAAGATCACGTGCTATTCTTCTGGTGCGGGGACACACGCTGCAGAACAAACCTTCAAAAACCACTTTTGAACAGCTGCACAATACACATATATCTTTTGGGAGCAGGTCCGGACGTCGCTGGTGAAGGAGGGCGCCACCAACGTCAGGAAGCAAGAAGATGTCACCATTCTTGGAGGTGCCACTTTACCACCAAACATCACGTCTGCCTTAAACCACGGACCAAAGTTTAGTCAGGAACCGATATTGTGCCCCGCCATAGAGCTGTCCTTGGTGAGATGGATGGGAGGCTTGGCTGTGCCTGAGCACCAAGAACGATGCGTAGCCGACGACGTGGACTTTTTCCAACGCACCGCAGGCCAATCAACGAGAATCTTCAAGACCAGCAACGTCGTCACCTACTTTTCGGAACACAACCACAAGCTGGTAACTGCAGACAAGGAAGGAGGATTCGTCGTTGCTCCGTCCGCCCTGTACGGTGTGAAGACAACCCAGGCCATCGACAAGAATTTCAAGCGAGTCTCTTCAGGACCCTTGTCAAAGGTGAAATGTTGGGCCCAGGACTTATGCAGCAAATCGGAACTATCGGGGTTGCTGAAGAGCGTCAAGTCTAGCAAGAAATTGAACCTCGACATATTATTTACTGCTAAAACGCATAAACTCGAAGTTCCATTTAGGGCCAAAGTTACAGAAAGGGGCGCTTGGCGGTTTCACATGGGTAATTTCATGCGCAAACATTTGTGCGTGCTTGAGCTGCATGACTCGTTCATAGTGCGAAATTCAGAATGCGTCATTGACTTTTTGAGGCAGGGGGGCCAGTGTATGCGCAGTGGGTTTTCCATCGACGTCGAGGATTTATTTTACTCGATTCCTCACGAACCCGTATTCTCGGCGGTGAGACAACGTATAGACCTGAACGGAGTTGTCGCTTCCCGAAATTCTTCGGGCATCAATGTTGATAGCTTTCTTTGGCTCCTGGTTTTTTACATAAAACTTACGTTTCTGTCATTCGAAGGGAGTCTTAATATGCAAGAAAAGGCATTTGCATCGGGTCCAGTGTTGCACCTGTCTTGTGTGACATTTTTCTAGGCAGCTGTGGGAAAAATCATTGCTTTGAAAATTTCGAACGATGACGATGTGAAGATCTTTAGATACATCGACGATTTCTTCGTCCTCACCCTCTCGGCGGGGCCCCCTCCCAGTAAAGTCGTTCAGTTGCTAGACGTGTTTAAATTGTGTTCCTCCGGGTTAACATTCACGCATGAATTACCAAAAGAAAGCAGACTGCAATTCTCGGACCTCGAGCAATCGTTTTTGGGGGACCATGTTTGCATGAAGTATGCGCCTCGATCAAAGAAGGGCATCCTTTTTTTTATTCCGCCCACTAAAAGGTTGTGAAAAGGGGCATAGCCAGTTCGTGCCTGGGGGCTTCCCTCCGAAAGTCATGTTTGCACAGTGCGCAAGGCAGCTTCGATTCTCAGATAGAACGCCTGCAGAGGGCTGGTTCTCCGCTGAGGTCTTTGGTTGAAGTGGCATCAGCTTAATAAAAAATATTAAATGTAATCAGAAATCAATCAGCGATAGACCGACTTCGAGGCCTGTTGTAATTTCATATTTGCACGATGTCACGCACAATCTAAAAAAGGTGGCCCAGCGCTGCAATGTACCGGTAGTTTTTTCAGCGCCCAATAAGATGGCGCGACTTTGTCCCCAGATAAATTCCGCACAGCCGTCTTCAGATCCTTGCACTACCAAACACCGAATTAAGTACGTCGAATGCGCCATTGGCGTCGTCTATGAAACCCCATGACGTGTGGGATGGCATACGTGGGCCAGACGGGCAGGTGCCTGAATGTTCGCACCCGCGGGCACGCTGCCTCTACAAGAACGACGCCTTCGGGGCAGCTTGCAATTCATTGCAATAGATGCTCGTGCACCTCGGCCTTCAATGACACTAAGATTTTGGCAAGGTACAGAGATAAAGTGTCGCGGGAATTACACGAGGCGTTTGAAATTAGGACCAGGGAGAAGAAGTGTATAAGCGACACGTCCCTATCCTTATCACCGAATTAGTTTAAATTTTTGAAACGCGGGCTGAGCAGACTGGGTAAACGGTGTTTTTGTGGCTATATAACGTGTGAATTTTAAATAAACTCCACTTGAGAGTGCGCCTTGTCCTGTTTCCCTTCGTCTGAGTCCCTGTATTTTTTCGGCGCTTTTTGCTAGCACAATATTGGACGATATCAATTAAAAAATGAGTAATGCTTTACGTGGAACCTTAATTGTATTAAAATCAGTTATTGTGGTAAAAACGAGTACAAATGGTAAGTGAAAAATAAATATGTGCCTCAGTAAACATTCATACATTTTCTTAAATCCTAATGATTTCCTGGTACGCCACCGTACACTTTGCTTATCCGCTCGGAACAACACAAATTATCTCATAAAAATAGCATCTGCCTATTTCACCGTCTTTTTTGTCCTGGAAATAATGAACACCATGTGCAAAAATGTATACCTATATCTACATGTATGAAGCAACAGAGACTCCCCAATTAAAGGGAAAGGGGTTGAGTCGTGACTTCATCACGACAATGCTCCAGCATACATGGCCTTGTCAGTGCAACAATATTTGAACAAAAATGGCATGGAAAAGCTCCCCCTCCCTTCCCCCTATTCACAGGACGTTTGTTTGCTTTGTTCGCCGCTATTAAAAAGTCGCAAGAGGAAAACGTTTCGTGGTCCTTCAAATCAGATATTGCTAAAAACGAGGAATGATTTTGAAGCGGTTGTGCAAAACAATTAACGACATGCCGCTAGATCCTTAGCAGACGACGCTGGTCGGCAAGCTGACTCGTAAGGGATGCCGTTAAGCGTTGCTAGCGGCGGAGGCTGGTGCTACAAAGAGAAATGAATTCCGGTTACTTTTGAGTCCCCACTCGTATATGGGTGTGACGTCACTTGAGGCCATCTGGTCACATAGCCATGGCATCACATGATGTCTTGATGTCAAAAGCTCACGTGACGTCACAATGTCACGTGTCTTCATGTGACTTTATGACATCGTGGCGTCGGACGACATCAGTGTGCCAATGACGTAACGGTGTCGCGAGAGACGTTGAGAACACGTGTCACGTTCTGCCGTAACATCAAATATTCACATGGCTTCACGATGTCACCTGATAGGTCTTTTTGACATTTCGTCACAACGGCTCTTCGTGACAGTTCCTAATTATGTTTATATTTTTTCTAATCAATTCGGCTGATAAAACTCGTTATGTCCTAAAAGGAATCTTTTTCCCGGAACCTAGGCCGGTTAGGTACTTGAAAAATGTAACTGAACTTCCTTATATAATATTATAGGCGGACGCTTCGACCACATCATAAAAGAAGACAGAAAAGCAACCATGGAGGCGCGCCTCAAGTGCGCCTAAAATAAAGGACAAGCGGATTTTTTTCTTGTGGGGTGGTAGAAATAGCTCTATGAGTTTCGGGACGTCTTAACTAAGTTTAAGGTAACCAACCTTCCAGACGATACCCATTTAGGGCTAGCGAATAATTCGCCTTTCCGAATGGCGCGTTCAAATATGTGGTCACGTGTCAGGTCGACCGGTCACCCGTATCAAACGAGCACCCGTATCGAACGGCTACCGTATCAAACGGCTACCGTATCAAACGGCTGCCGTATCAAACGGCTACCGTTTCAAACGGCTACCCGTATCCCATAATCACGTTTGATCCGAACGGATCGACCGGTTTGCCACCCGTTTGATTCAAGCGGGTCGACCCGTTTGAATCTCAAATGGTTTTTTTCAGTAGGGGGGGGGGGGGGGGTGTTTGTCATATTGACAAACACCCCCCCCCCTTCCACAAGTTGAGTGTTTGTCATATTTTACACCCTTCACAAATCAAAGCTCTCTATATAAACACTATGCAGCGCTCAACTACCGAGCCTCATTCCTGAACGCAAATACATCGTCGCTGTCTGGATGGGCTACACGAGCCGGCGTTTTGACAGGTTACAGTGGTTTCCCATTAGGCTGCACTCTTCTGGGAGTGGCAGCCACGTCGGACGGCGTTCGGGATTTTCTCGCATTCGCTGCTCGATCCTCCACCATATGCCAGGTAATGAATAGCCATAAAAAAGAGACGTTACGTACACCCTGGTATTTTTAGTTTGCGATGGGATGATGCAGCACGATGTTTACGCTTTCTTTGTGTTTCAGCCTGTCGGTAGTATAAACATAATTGCGGTACATGATTTTCTTTTTTTTGTACTGCAAATTTTGCTTCGCGTCGAAGCGTACACTGGTGCTATGTTTTCTGCTTGTTCGCGTGTTGGCGAGCGGCACATGTTGCTTCACCATTATCAATATAGTCAAAGCGGTGGAATCAGAAACCCTGCGTGCTTGTATACACCCCTGCATGTCCAGTCAACGTCTTATTTAAATCCACAATGTTTATTTTTATACACACTATATTTGTGGATAACCGGAAGTGCGATCTCGGATTGGCTATCTCCAGAATGATTCTTATGACCAAAGCTAACGCAGTAAATTGAATGTGTCATGTTCAGTTATGATTCTGTAGCTTAGAAATGTTTATAATATATTCTTTCTTGCAGCATCGATATAATTTCTAGCTATCCAAAGCAACTAGGAAGACTCACCACCACCCGTTGTTACTAACAGTCTAAGAATCGAAGGACGTCGCAAGTTCCCACACCCTATTATTGCTCCGCCAAAAATTAGTTTGCGACATTCACCGCGCAGAATGTTGAAGAACTAATAACGCAGCAAGATACCTGTCATGCATTTTGGAGGCTGTAGGTGACGACAAAGTAAATAAAGTATGTATGTGCATTTTATATTGGTTCTTCAAAGACCTTCACCATTCTATGACTACGCCAGATAAGATATTGGTTTACATGCCGACACCAAAAGTCATTCGGCGCACCCAATCTGCGTCCGCACTGGGCCATCAAGTCATTTGGCCTTCCTTAACATTTGAGAGTGCAATGTTTATTAGTCTAGTTGGTGCTGCTGTAATATTGGTACTTTGGGTACCGCACTGTAGATGGGCCTCTTGCTCTGAAGCTTTGAACAAACTGTGGCGCCCTTATTTCGGGTAGCAAAAGTTCCCTTCATTGGGCCTCGCACTACTTATTACACCTTCGCTCAGCTTGTTCTCTTGTGGTGTAACGCTGAAGAACGGAAAACAACTTTTGACGTCCGAATTCTTCTAGGTTGAACGCCGCAAGACATTCTAACGTGCCAGATTCATGCCACCACCGCTACGCTGCACGTCGTTTATCTCTGGGTGGTAACGTCAAAACAACTGGCGTCCCGACACTTTTTTGTTTTTTGTTTTAGTGCTTGAGACATGGCGTCTTTTCGTTCGCTCCAGACTGTTTTAGCTTTGACATGTGTTTCGACGACATTCGAATTTTTCTTGTTTAGTGGCATTATCCTGAGGATCTCGCGTTCCGCACTAGAGCAGACACACTTCTGCATGTTTAACAGTTGTAGAGGTTCATGTTTGTACTACCCAAAACAAGTCCTAACAAGTCCAGTTTTGCAGTGCCCCATGGGGAACGTAGGAGGGCCATTAAATAGCTCACAGGTTTTATTTAAGTTCTTGAAACACTTTTCTCATAGCCACATTCAACAACCGTGCAGCAAAATGATCAATTGAAAACAAATATGTTGCGTGTTTAGAGCAAGGCGGCAAAAATGGTGACAGATTCAACCTAAAATGACACTTAAAACATCACAAACAAATGTAACGTTAATATAACTGCATAGTATCAGTGTTTCGCTATGGAACTCTCGGTGGTAAATGTGCAAAGATAAGCTAGGTTGTGACGTGATGCATTCGCAATTGACAAATATTGCTTTGGGTGTTAAAAAGTACTCATATTGCTTTAACATTTTCTAGAATTAATACACTATGCTTCAAGTTTGTTTCCATCTGTGCATTATATATTTGCAATCATGCCGCATCGGGTGCGCTATTCGGTATTATCCTTCAATTTACACATATACATAACACTGCGAAGCCATGGGTGATGTTCCTTGCAACAGTAAGGTTGATATGTAAATGGTAATTTATAGCATAATATCAACTCCTGCTCAACTAATTTATATTTTAGTGTATCATATATGTACAGAGCTGCGCGTGTCATTGAGGTTCTCTTTTACCACTAGGAAGCTCCTGCAAATTTTTGCGTCCTTTTTGGCTTTAACTCTGTTAGTAACCTCTGCCAGTCAATCGCATTATTTATCCTCTAATTGTGTGTACACTCTTAATTTACCGTTTGTAGCGTGATTAGAATTCATTTTTGCAGTACACGAGGAGTTGTCACCTTAATGCTGTAGACAGCGGCAAGCAATATCCGTGGCTGGTTTTAAGAGCAGTGCAACTCGTAAGGAGGAGGTGGTCTTATATCGGTGTCTGCCACACATTTAGAACGGTACACACACATTGATTATAGCATAATCATACTGATTCCGTAAAGAGTTTTCTCCACAGAAAGATTTTTTAGAACGATGTTTTCTGTGTGTGGATTTCCACGTTTACGACTGATCACGTCCGAATGTGATCATATCGCTGCCAAGCTCTCGGAAAAATCTTTAACCGCTTACGTCATGGTCCTGCAGGGGCTTGGGTCACGGTAGTTCGGCTGGGGTACGGTGTCACCACAGGGTTCCTTCTACCTCATCCAATGGTAGGGTGGCTTGCCTCGCGAAGCTCTGGCAGCCACAATAGCGAAACCGTTCTAACGTCTCCGTGGGTCGGCGCAAACAGTCAGCACCTTCAGTTTAGGGAATCCGGTTCTCCTTGCTGTCACCTATGTCATCTTGTCTGCAGCGCTTACTTGGTCACGTAACCCTCCCCTTCGAGGAACACGGGGGAGGAGTAATCCCTGTCTCGGGAACTGGGTCACGTGACGCCCGGTGGCGGTACAGCTGCAGTCGAGTCTGAAGGAAAAAAACGAAAGACAACAGAGAACGCCGCAAGAGGTTGACACGCATGTTTAGCGCATTACCGAGACATGCCAACATTTTAAATATATTTATGTTGGTATATATGTACAAAATATAACCAGTATTCAAGACCTGCAGTTGTATGCACAACTGTTTAGCGCGTGCCAAAAGGGAAACTTCCAACTAATTTCCTCGTTTTTATTCTTTGGGTACCGTATTTTCCGGGCTATAGTCCGCGGACTATACATGCTTAAAAGTTGAAATTTTAGGCTGAGCGGATCATCTATGCGTGCGGACTATACAAACATTGTGTGTTTCAAGATCGTTCATTATGACGAAACGAGACGAAATTTGTGCATGAAAGAAAATGTTATTGATGCTTTATATATAATACAGGCTTCTTCGTGAACCAAGAAAACAGTCATCTGTCAATGTGTGCCGTGTGTGAGACTATTTTTGTCGACTAAGCACCAGGTGCGGACTATGCCCCGCGTGCGGACAATCTAATTAAAAACTTTAGTTTTCGGCCTAAATTGGCTTCTGCACTCTACACCGGGTACGGAATATGGCTTTGTAAATACGGTATATTCAGTAGGATATGAACCCTACAAAACTTCTGAGAAGTAATTTCACTACTCTCAGTTTGAAGGAAAAAAAAACAGATTTCATAAATAATCCGAGCAGGATTGGTAAGCCAAATATAGATGTCGTAAGCTCATAGGAAGATTTCACGTATTTGTTTTCACGAAGAAACTCGTCGTGGGGCGACATGCCCATGTCATTTGCGTCACTAAAGCTGCTACCAGCATAAGGTGAGCACGTGAAGCGTTTAATATCATACTGAAGTTTAGAGCGCCATGAGTGCTCTCCTAAAGAGCGTAGCTATGTTCAGCAACAAAAAGCTTGCACCATGGCAACTTCTATGGGCGCGAAGACAAAGTATTTAAAGGTGGCTTTCCCTGCTCGATAGCTCCTACAGTGAAACGCTCCTGAAGGGAAAATGTATATTGCTGCTAGTTTCACCAGTTCTAACTATATTCGATTGTTCTTGCTTTTTCACACATGCACATTCACTGCTCTTTTTTTTAAAGCCTAAGCTGCTACACCCGCTATGGCATTAAAGGCGCCAGCTTAAACTCTTTTCTGTCAATACGTTTTTTCGTACGTGACTAAGCCCCTTTTATAACGCATAGTTCTAGAATAAGCCATTGTTCGAAGTACGAAATGAGCCGTAAATAAACTTTTTCGGACTATTCTCCAAAAATAATTCAAGCGTATCGCGCCACACCGTGGTTTTCCGCTCCGTTTACTTCTTTAAGACGCGATTGAAGAATGTATCCGCGAAGTGGCTTGGAACGGGCTTAGAATAAGGAGTTAAAAATAAAGAGCCTGGATGAACGCGTGCTCATATATCCGTGCAAAAATTTAGAACTCTCCCTAAAACGCCTCAGAGCTCGGCCATTTTTTCACGAAATTGACACCGTCGCAAAATGTTCTGCTTCGATGTCACGATTATACTTCGATCAAAATTCACGAAAAGAAGCAGCCGAGGCGATTTCCATGTCGAGAACTCGTTGCAACGGTCTCGCTGCAATTTGGGCAATATGACACTGCAAAAATCGCAGTGGTTCTCGGTTCGCAATCAGAATAACATAACTAGCCATAAAAGATCTGAAAGAAAATAAACTAAAGGGAAAAGGGATCATGTCAAGGGGGTAAGGAGGAAGTAGCAATGACATTATTCTACTGCCGACTCTTATGTGCCTACGTGCCCAGCAAGTGTATCTTGGAAAAACGGAACATGAAGTGAAAAGAAAGCAAAGATAATAGATACATTTTATTATCGTGTTTCCATCCCGAAACAAATAACGCGTTCTTGGCTCGCGTTCAAACATGGTACTGCTTGTGCTTCATTTAAGCCAGCGTGAATTCTTCTCAGAGGCGTTTAATTTTATGGGTTTATATTTCTTTCGACACGTGCCTATTTTTAATGTTCGCTCCTATCGTAAGGTAGGCGGGGTTCTACTTTATCGTACCCTCCACATCCAAGTGGCCGCACATTATAGCCGGTTTAAAAACCCTAATGCGTCCATAGCGAGGCTACAAAAAGGAAGAGCCATTTATATATGTATATATAAGTGAAAACTAAGAATTGCAAAGCCTGACAGCTCAAGTGAATTTTGCCTGTACCCTCCGAGCGGTGATTTAATATTTTGAGATACGTCCTACTTCTTCAAGAAGAGATGAAATTATGTTAAAATACAATGTATTACTAAAGCCCTAATGCCATATTTTGGCGTGACAAGGTAATGGTGGTCTTGTGAAATTTAAAAAAGCGGTTTTTACCATTGAATTGATTTTTTTCAGAAAGAGGTAAAATACTATAGGGTCATAGAAAAACGCTTTCATGGGCGCAAGAGCATGAATGTGTAGTTGCATGTGTTTATAGCTTGTGCAGTTTTGCTGCAATGATTCCAAACGCAAAGTTTTGTTCCAGAAAATGTTAAGTACAATGATTGTAAGTAGCAACTAAATATTAGTATTGTGAAAAAAGAAACATTTTTAAGTAGAACCCATTACGGAAATAATTTTTCCACGCATAGAAGGGGCTGGCACCGTGCACGCTCTTTTTCGAACAACAAAGCATATTGGGCGATCAATCGCTAGCCGAAACTCTTAAAATTTTTCTTTCATCTGCTCCTAAACAGCCATTAAGATTCAAGGCTTAAGATGCGATTTTGTCGTTGCTGTCCCACAAATGTGCCATCCCCTTGAAAAATGGGAATGTATTGGGGAATGTAAGTTTTCACTACTCGAGCTTCGCAGTGATTTCATGTCGGGATCATATCGTTGCACTTATACTTCTCCAAATTACAGAATGTCGAATATAATATCTTCCGCAAAAGTAATAGAAGTAAAGAAAACAATGTAGCGCCAGCTGTTGTGATCCAACCGCGCGCACACCTGAGGCCCCGCTACGTCATTACGTTCTTCTTAAGTATGAAAGACACGTTTTCACAGAGATGAGCAAATGCGCTTTAACCGCAGCAAGAAAATTATGTGCTTCGATAAATTCCAATCGCGAAGGCACTCCTTTGAAAGTTCAAGCATCATAAATAATATGCGTGAACTTCAACGTAGAAAATATTATTGCAAGACATTTAATTATCCAAAAGGTAATTCGCAACATGCACATCGATTCAGGATATGCGGCGTGAACCGTTTTATCAGCTGCGACGTACAAAGACTAAGACAATCACAGAAAAGGATATCTATCGAATATCCAGTTCAATTGTGTAATACATATCCCGCTACATTTACTGAATTTACCAAAATATTTTCAATGAAGGAACAATAATCCCTGAGGGAATTTTCAATAACAACACACCTTAATGACACAGAAGTTTTGAAAAGAGACTCCCCTTATTCAAATGCTAAACTTCGTAAAGAAACGTTTCCGTTGAACTGAGCGGCTTTCACGTGTAATAGGTTTATTTTAATTGACACTCCATTGGAAGTTCTTGCAGATCGTTTCAGCTGTCCCGCAACGTTCCCCAAAACCCGCTACGACATCAGGGCTGCGAATATGCGATCGCCTGGGCCACCCAAAGTAGCGAGGAAAAATAAGTGGAGGGGATGACACCCTAGCAACGATAGACACCACAGCAACGACGCTCACGCAGGATTTGCTGCTCGACAACGCGCAGGAACTTACATTACGGATTAAGACGGCGCGTGTATCACTGGGGAGCGTGTTAACCCAACCGTCGCCTGCGCTCACGCCGCTTCGCGGCGACAGTTTGCGGCAGTTTGCGGCTGCTCATTACAGAACTATTAACCCACTTGGCTCTCCGGTACACGCCTCTTGGCGGCGTCCAACCGGCAACCCAAGCCCTGCTGTCCCCCATGCACCTTCGGAAAGGGAGTCCCATGCCATTTAGTTTAGTGAAATTTCATCGACAACATCTCTTCTTTTTTTTTTTCAGTGTTAATCGTAAAAAAGAAATGTAAATATCGCCAAATGACTCAACAAAAAAAAGGGTAAAAAGAGAAGTACGCCCGCACTGGGGATTGAACCGGGGTCCGCTGTGTATCAGGCAAACACTTTACAACTAAGCCACGCTACCGCTTCGGAAACTCGTAACCGCATCCTATGTTGACGGTGGCAGCGTCTATCTCTACAAGCCAGCCAATCCGGCGTGAGCGCCGTTGCTAGGGTGCCTATCGTTGCTAAGGTGTCCTTCTCTCCCTCTTTTCTTCTTCCTCGCCGTGTTGGGGGTTTAACCGAGTGGGTACACGCATCCGGGTCTCTGGAAACAAGTCTTGCTCCACGCATTCGCAGTGGAGGAGTCTTCGTTCCGAAAAGCGTTGCTGAGGTGGGAAAACATCCTACGAAAAACCCCTACTAGGTCAAAAATAGACACACAGAATGTTATTTACCAAAACCTACATTGATGAAGTTTAATTCGTCTCCGTCATGCTTATCCTTTGTCGGCACTAAACTTTCCCTTGGGCAGTGGTGTCCTGTCGTGTTTTTTTTTTCTGCGTTTCGTTACCTGCTTATTTCCATCGCGTAAAAAGTTTACGAACTAAACATTGGCCATTTTTTAGTAAACTGGTAAAGAAGACGCATTCAAATCAGGGTGTCGAACCGGAACCGAACCGAACCGAAAACCGGAACCGAACCGGTATTTTTTCCGGAACTGAACCCGAACCCGAACCGTTGTATTGTTATCGCGATGAACCCGAACCGGAACTGAACCGGAAAAAAATAACGGTTACCGGCTCATGTCAAAACGGTTCGGCCACGCGCTGTTGACAATGAATGTGCTATCAATGCCTTTTTTTTAAGTGCCGTCAACTGACACACACCTCGCTTACATATTTTTCTTCTTCACTCAGTCTTAGGAATATAAACGCTGCATCCATGAATCTTGACATAGGAACCAGTATTGCGCTGGTCGCGACTTGCACGAAAAAAAAATTGGAAGGCTGTGCAAAAAAAAAATCGCGTCACGGGATTTCAATTTTTTACAATCTCGTAAATCCTAAATGCTGTTGTGTGCTCATTTCATAACACGTTTCTAGAACGCGCGAGTTCTTGAAGCTTGCTTCCATCGGAATGAGAAAAGAAAAGGCTGTGGAGTTTGATAATGTTTGAGGGAGAGAAATAAATTTTATTTACAGTTGAAATGAGCATTCATGAATTATATCTGCTCTTCGCTGCCCCAACCACCGGTCAGAGTATATCGAGCTATGAAGTGTCAAGATTTACATGCCGTATTTTTTCGTACCGGAAACTCGATAAATGCGGGAAAAAAAAACAGGGATACAAACCCTAGTCGCTCGCGGAGAAGCAAAGCTGCGCGCACTTTCGAATTTGACAAAGGATCTGCCGAGCTTCTGTTGCTTCCGTCGCCTGCCCAGCGTAGTCATGGGACTCAAGCGGGTGCGTGCGCTCAAACCAACGCTCAGCAGACGCTGGAGTTAGCGCCCGTGACAGACAGCCCTGTCATCAGACAGTCGTTGTTTTCCGCTTGCATTGGCTACAGGCTTTTATAAACGTTATGCACTACTAGTTTCAACGATGTATCCCGTTTCGTATGTGCTGATTTCAGATGTTTTATTTGTAATTTATTTTGATGTTGCAATTAGTCATTTATAATTTCCGAACCGGTTCGCGAACCGGTTCAGCGCGCCGAGCCGGTTCGCGGATCGAATTAATCGAACCGGAACTGAACCGGAACAAAATAAATTTACCTGAACCTGAACCGTAACCGAACCCGTATTTTTTTCGGTTCGACACACTGATTCAAATTAACTTCCACGAGCCCAGCTATAGCTCCCTGGCCAAGCCCACCCTGCACGGGTATAAACAAAATTTGAGGAATAGGGGACGATCTGAAGCTGGGAGGAAATCACGCGGAATTAAAGAGTATGCAGTAGCAGCTTGTTGGACGAACTAATCGCAGGGACACAGATTCCACTTACAAGAAATGTGTAGCACCCGTCAGGACCAGCGGTAGCAGTACAGTTAATAAAATGCTCCATTTGTGAAAACGATCGTGCCTGGAAGGATATTTCCTAAGCCACTCGCTCTCGCCAGTCGCCTTCTGCGACGCTCTTGAAATCGAGCGTAGTTTGAGCGCATCGAAATTCACTCGGTCGCTGTCTGGTACCGCTGCAGTTCGTGACGTCCCCGCTAATAGAGGGGGTTTCTGTCCGGCTAGAGGCGGTAGGGGTGGAGGGCTCCTGTTCCGCGTCAGCGGGGTGGACCGCGCACCGGGGACGATCTCGTGTGAAGTGTCTGGCGACCGGGGTGGGGAAGATAAGGAAGAAATGGGTGGGTTTTGGTGCCGTTCCGGTGTATCATAGAAAAAAATATCAGAGGTGTCGCCTCACAACCTTCTACTTAGCAGATCTTGGTTTCCTTCGCCTGCTTTGAGGGCAGGAAGACATTTTTTTAATTAATTGCGCTCGATTAATGATTGATTCGGTTTATCACGAAAAAAGAGGCAAATGAGCAGAAAATGATTTCCCGTGTGTATTTGTAGGTCACCTTGTGTGTCGGTTATATGAGATCAAAACTTACGCCTTTTAACTGACGAGAGAACGATGTGTTGGTAACGATTATTTCACATCAAATAAGAAAACACATTGGACCTATATATATATATATATATATAGGTCAAAGATCCGTACTTGCGGAGTTCCTATGGTAGGAGTTTATTGTATGTATTACGACAGTTTCGCCGAGAGGCTCGGCTTTGTCAGGAGATGGCTTACATTACGAAGCCGAGCCTCTCGGCGAAACTGTCATAATACATATAATAAACTCCTAGCCTAGCCACTCCGCAAGTACAGATCTCTGACTTATTACATTTTCCCGGTCCATTGTTCTCAAACTACTCTGCCTCACCTATATGTATATATATATATATATATATATATATATATATATATATATATATATATATATATATATATATATATATATATATATATATATATATATATATGGTGGGACATATTGGCGTTGGCAAAGCTTTTATTGAAGATCGCATGTGCGGGTTCGAATAAGTAGCATTCTTATATTTTGCTATTGTTTGTTGAAGAGGTTGTTTTTGAAAGAGGATACCCAGGTAAAATTGGAACAATCTTACTTGAATAACGCCATTTAAACAATGTTTTTTTTGTGTGTGTTTTTTTTACATTTAGACATTTGTCGCATTGCTTTGCATCAGGACCGATTTATCTCAGTGAATCTTTATTTGTAGAACAGTCTATCTTAAGGAATTTTGGTTGAATTTTATTGAATTAAAAATTTCAATAATAGTTTATTTTTATTAAATGTCTTTGAACAGTAGAAAGGTTGAACTGTCATATATGCGAAATAAATAGACCTCGTTTTAATGCTGCTGCAGCCTGTCCCAAATAACTTTGGAGCTAATTTCAACATTTCGCTACCGCGAAGCCCTGGCGAGGGAGGGATTCAAGTAAATTACCTCGTGTCAGAAGAGAAAAACTATAACTTCATATTTATTATTAAAGCAATAGTTATTGATTGGACATTCCGCGGTGTCGCGCCGTCGACCGCGCTTCATATCGACGCGGGCCATTTTCAACACTCCGAACAAATGTTCCACGGGCCGCTGATAACATCATAACACACAAGCAAGTTTACACACATGGTCGTGCATGGTAGCAAGATAACATGCATGGTGAGTAAAATAGTCCCCTCTGGGCAATCTGAAAATACGCTGGAATAGCGGCAATGTGACGCAGAATTAGCACACACAACAATTCTCGGTGGATACGTAAAGTTGTATTATAATTTTACGATGCATTTGCTATCACTATCACTTTAGGGCTGGTTTTTCAACTGACCTGGCACTAATTTCCTTAACTGATGATATTAAAAGAGCCATAGACTGCGGTAAATTTGCTGGTGCTTTATTTATTGACCTTTCTAAAGCTTTTGATTCAATTAACCATAATATACTTTTTGCAAAACTAGACGCTATTGGTATAACTGGTCCCACACTAGCATTAATTAGCAACTATTTACAGGACAGACAACAGGTCGTCTATATTTCTGGTGCCTATTCCCACTTTAGAACTACTAATATTGGCGTCCCCCAGGGCTCCATTCTTGGACCTCTGTTGTTCCTAATATATATTAACGACCTTCCTCAGTGCATTAATTTTTCTGACTGTTTACTATACGCTGACGATACTACCATCTTTACTTCCGATAACAGCCTTGACTCATTGTTATTCAAAATTAATGCTGACGCTGCCAATGTTGCTAACTGGTGTCGGCGTAATATACTGAACATTAACGCTTCTAAATCTACTTTTGTCATTTTCACATCAACCAACAAAATCGTTCCAGGGCTTCCATCGGTTCACTTAAACTCTAATGTATTGACGGCTGCAAGCCACGTTGTATTTCTTGGGGTTGAATTAGACACTCATTTAAAATTCCACAGGCATATTAACTCCTTAACTAGAAAAGCAGCATTCGGCATAAGAGCATTAATCAAAGTACGCGCCTTTTTCCACATCGATACGCTCATTTTCATCTACTACGCATTTATACATAGTCATCTTAACTACTGCATATCTTCGTGGGGAAATACTTATCGCACACATTTGTCTCCATTGCAGCACGTCCAAAATCAAGCATTTCGTATCATCACCTTTAGTCACTTTTCATCTGATATTTCTTGGTTTTTCCGTGCTTTTTATATTTTATCTGTTAGCAATTTAAATAAACATACCCTCGGGTTACTTGTGTATAATTTCGTGAACGGCAAACTCGCTCTAACACTTCTTAACGATAATCAGTTTCCACAGCATAAGATAACTCGATTCGCATTTCATCATAACTTGTTATTGCCTAAGCCTAGGACTAACTATGGTAAATTTACCACCAACTTCTCAGCCACGGCTGTGTGGAATTCATTACCTTTAGCCATCAAGCAATCACCATCAATTCACGTGTTTAAGCAGAAACTTCGCATATTTCTTCAGTCCTTTTAGTCATACATTGCTGTCATGACGTCATTGTGTATCTCTCTTTTTGATAATTGCCGTTTTTGTCTCTCATATTATTGTAATTAGTACTGCATTTCACTTATTCTCAAAATTGATTTGCAATTCCAACTGTTATAACGTTGCTCTGTTTATTCCGTGTTATTTTATTTATAAGTTGATAATTATTATGAGTGTTTAACTTACTGTTATTTTGTCCATTTTATATCACTGCAATTAGTTCTGCGTTTCACCTATTCATGTCATAATTTATTTTCTATTCTGACTGCTGTAAATTTGTTTTATTATTCTTGCTACCATTAACAGGAGGTCCCTTTCCAGTCTCTGACTCTGGGACCTCCTTCTGTAATATTTCTAATGTATTTACCTTTGATCTACACACAATAAACCTGAAACCTGAAACCTGAAGGAGAAAGCAAGTGCGTTAGTACCCCGTGAATTCAGCTTGCAGATAGAAAGGTTTATTTTCTAAGCGGATAGCCATAATTATGGTTATAATACTGGGTGTTTTTTTCTATTGACCTTCATTTGGGAGTGAACACTGTCCCGTCTACTTTCTTTTCCGTGTTTATTCGGCGCTTTTCGCTTAGCATGTGCTACTTACTATTTGTACCCAAGTGAAGTACGAAGACACTCTCCCCTCTTGCGCAGACAGCTTAAATGATCCCTACTTTGTTCCACATAAAGGCTATTATTTTATAAGTGGATCCACATAAAGGCCAATCGTTTATAAGTGAAACACCGTTTCATATATAATGTCATAAAATATGTGGAACAGTGTTCCGCCTGATTTTAGGGGTTGTGGAACGCCGTTCCACCCGGAATAAGTGGAATATTTTCAGAAATGTTCCGCCTACGAAGTGGATCTTATGTGGAAACAGGTTAAGAGTGTAGACATGCAGTTTCGTCGGTCCCTGGATTTCAAAATGGGGCGCATGATTTTTGAAGTGTTCTTCACAAAGCAGTTGTATATTTTTTTCCAATGAAATTGTTTAACAGCTTCACGAAATGCTTTTCACTTGATACACTCTCATTGGTTCCAAAACGATATAAAAGTTTTGTCTGATTTGTTACCATGCAGTTTTATACGAAACACCCATGCGGACTCTATGGTGCGCGCAAGCACTGTTACGGTTCATTCAGTTCATCTGCCCTGACATTATACCTCAGGGGCTCCAACGTGCTTATATCTATAAGTGACAAGTAATTTAAGAAATAAAGCAAAGTTTGGAGAACTATATGACGCGCCAAATGATCGATGAAAACAAATCGACAAAAATCGCTATTATTCTTAGGACTAGGCAATGCTTAAAAGAAGAAACCCTTCCTTTTAGAACAACCTTATACGGCACGCCGAGCTATGATTAATTCTATGGATGCAAGTGGCGTAGCTAACGATGATTTTCGGGAAAATTTGTATTTATAAGGGCGTTCGTAGCTCTCTGGCTCAATGGTGGTCGATCCACATGTGAGCAGATTAAAACATAAGCCTTTGATATCCTTCTAGAAAAAAAAATTGGCGTAAATTTAAGCGGTCTTCGTATCGCAACTGGGGCTGAAAATTATACAAATCAACATTTGTTATATTAAATAAATTCAAGTTAAAAACAGGTAAAGTACTTACAACTTTTATCTCAATAATCGCGATAAGTCAGATTTTCTCCGCAAGAACGGAATTTACAAAAACACCGTCAGTATTCCCATTCAAATTCACCATATATTGACCGGCAAGAACAGCAACCCCTACGCAGGAAGTGCTGATAAGAACTGCTTCAGAAAGATATACAGAAAATTCGGCATAAAGTTTGCCCTTGGGCACAGGGGGTAATGGTTAAATGGTGTATTACACTTTCTTTATTACTTATTTTATTTCGTTTTTTTTAATTTTTCGGAGGGGTAAAATGATGAGTGTGGTAAAATTAAAGTAGAGTTACAAAGTAAAAACAAAAATTCGACAGAGACACTTAAGACTTCATACGTGTAAGAAGGGGAAAGGGGAATTTCTACACGCAGCGCATTCCTACAAACAGAGCGCAACGCCTTTCTTTTGCACACGGCGCTCCGGCGGGGACATCACGCTCCCCCACTGCTCAGGTGCTGCGAACCTCGCCGGCTTCACGACGACTTCCGTGTCAAAGCATGTGACTTAAAGGGGCCCTGCAAGGACATTTTTACTGGTTCATAATTTGCACCGAACCTGAGCGCACTGAACGTGGTAACTTAATGAAACTTTTCTTTTCTCGAATTTTGCTTTATTTTAAAAGTTATAGGCATATTAAAATTACAAGAACTAGCAAAAAATAACCTTCTTGATGAGGCCCTTGGTCCCTTGAGTGGCCGTGAGCTAGAGGAGGGGTACTGAGCTCAGCGAG
Organism: Ixodes ricinus; assembly: GCA_037355805.1. NCBI lineage: Eukaryota > Metazoa > Arthropoda > Arachnida > Ixodida > Ixodidae > Ixodes > Ixodes ricinus. The sequence continues at coordinate 19,805 of JAZHYW010025856.1, read as the reverse complement.
CACTCACGGCTGCCGCACTCCGTGTCGACGGCTCGAGGAGGCGCCACTAAAGTATGTTCTGGATAGGCTGTATGAAGCGGGCAGCCAGGGCGGCTCGCATTGCATTTTCTGCAAGATTGAACACTAATTCGGCATGACACTTTATTGGTCGTAATTCATAAACGACAGCAAACACGGGGTAAAAATCAGTTCAGAACGGGAGCCTCTTCGCGCTTCCATGCCACCAAATGCCAAACCGCAAGCCAAAGCTGCTCGCCGAAGACCTTCGGAACGCTCGGAACCAGTCGGATTCTCGACTGCAGCGCCGATGCGTTCCGGGACCTTTCTACGCTTGCCGCTCGTCGGTGCCTGATCCCACTAAACCTTTCTAGTGTGCGCCGCCTTTTCCATTGCTTGATGGCGGGTATGTCAACGGCTCATTTCTTGTTTCCGTACTTCATAAACGGCATTTGTTTTTTATGACCTAAAATAATGAACATCGACTAGTTTCAGTAAACATTGAAACAGTTCACACCACTTATATTTTGTATTTTGACTAAAAGAAACTTTTAGCGGCTCTGACTAGTAGTAAGCCAAGGACCAAAGACTTCACATGTCGCACGCTTTTGGCACCGCGGGTCGCCCCCGTAGGTGGAGGAGGTTTCCGCGTCGTCCGGTTAAATATGACGCACTGATATTTAGTTACTCTCTTTGTGTTCCTGGCTTGCCCGGACCCCAAGAGATGTGGAAACCGCAAAAAAAAGGTAGACGCTTAAATATGATTGCAGGGCCCCTTTAGGTGCTTTTCCTTGTGTTTTATTACCGAGGCGCGTCCGCTTTCACCTTCAGCGCCCCGCCGGCTTCCGTGACGAGGCATCTGTGTTGCAGTGCATTTTCTTTGTATTTTATTTCTGAGGCTCGTCCGCCTTGAAACAATGGGAATGTATCTGCCATTTCGCTCAGCCAAATGTAATTTACGTGCCGATTTGCTCAGCCAATGTTTATTTAGAAGCCGTTTCCCTCAGCCAGTGAGAATTTAGGTGCCGATTTTTGTTGCTAAAGACATCTGATAACGCCCGGTTCGCTCAATGGGATATTGTAAAGCGAAAACATTAAAATGTGCTGAAAGACGTACTCCTTCGTAATCTCTCCTCCATTACCTTTCAGGATACGCCGCCATTGCACACTATATATATATATATATATATATATATATATATATATATATATATATATATATATATATATATATATATATATATATATATATATATATATATATATATACACGCACCTGCAGATATCCGGTATATGGTTTACCAAATTTAAGGCACTTCCGAGGAGTATGCGGCTGTACACTTCGCGTGTCAATATGTCAAGGAGGTTACAAGAGGCACGAGGTGGCGTCCGTATTCTCCATACATGGGGCGAAGTGTAACGGAAGTAGGCGTGGTCACGAACTCTTCTCAGCCAATGAGGAGCTCGTCAATGTGTATGATTGGGGCAAACAACCCTCGTTGCCATGGCATTTCCGTGGCAACGCTGTTGTTTGCCCCAATATTTCATGGCAGCGATGGCGGGGTCCATTGAATCGGTGTCGAACAGGCGAGATTTGGAGCCCAACACTCGCCTGGCCAGTAGGAAGTCGGCGTGTAGCGGACGCTCTCGACACCGCGCGACCGCGCCAGGAGCGTCGTCTCGAACGAGTCGTCGTAGCGCGGCTTTGGAAAGCGATCGCGCGTCAGTCGTCGTACGCACGAACGCTGAGAATGGCATCGCGGGTTGAGAAAGCCGTACAAACCCTGCTTGAGAAGGTGCTGGTTTCACTCCGCTGTGATGAGAATGCGGGTTCGCATCGAAACATCTTTTGGTGCGGCGATCGAATCGAAAGCCAGCCGCGACAGCGAGCAGACGAAGCAGACCGCAGGCACGGAGCAGACGTTGCCTGAGCCTAACGACCGAGCGGAGAGCAGACGATGGGATCTTGGTTGCATTTAGTTTGGATGAGAGCGCGTCGGTGCGCGAGGCAGTCTGGGATTGGGTTCTTTTTCCGGCGTCGCTGGGTATGACGTCATGCCGGGTCCTGCCCTATTTAAACGTCCTGGCAATATGTAAACAAAAACCTAGGTGTCCTTAGTTGTGTCTTGCGACACTACCCGTACTGATTGGTAGATGTATCGCCTGCATAAAACCATGGTCCATGGTAAATCGTATGTGCTTGCCATAATATTACGTCGTTCATTAATTGAAGAAAAACAATGGAATTGAAGCCCTTTGTTTCAGATCCACAGGGTAATAGGAGCCTTGATTCACAGTGAAAAATATGACAACAAATGACGTATTTCTTTCGGAAGCGACTTTTAACAGTGGTACTACTTTGTTAAATAAAACCTTAAGTGTAACAGAGCACCAGCTATTTTAAAGACATAAATAACAATTTTAAATAAATATTTACGGATACAATTTAATTGCAAGAACGTATCTCAAAACAGAGAGATATGTACGTATTAGCTAATACGTACATATTCCTCTAATGTTTGCCTCTGTGGATGAAAAATTACTGCCACCTATAATGATCTCTGAAATGCAAGGAGGTCTTTTTTGCATAGCTACACTCGACTTCAAGGCAGCTATGCAACAATTTCAGTGCTCTGCTTAAATAATTTGGGAGTTAATGTATCGACCTTTCTGAAGTAAAGAAAAAAAAACGCTTTTGCCTGCATTTCCTAGTTTTTATTTTAAAAATTGACAAATATTGAGGTTTTCGGCACCACTCAACTACTTCACCATCTTCCGAGTCACGTGCGCTGTGACGTGAATGGGGACGCGCGAGGTTCCGGTGAAGCTCTCTCTCAGAGCCGTCAGTGAGCAGCGAGAACTCACCCGCTCGCGACCACGTGACCACGTGTTTGTGCAGCACAGTGAACATGGCGATAGGAGGAAAGTCTCATCCAGGTCCGTCCATCCCCGTCCGGCTCTGCCCCCGTCCCCCTCTGGCTTCTGGCAGCTGTTCGCGGTAGAAGATAGAGCTGACAGTTTTGTTGACCTCGGATAGATGGCTCCACTAAAACTTCGTATCATAAAGTTTTGTCGATGATATCAGCTTTTCGGCGCATTTATATTTATGTTGGTACGTCAAGGTTTATAAAAAAAATTACCTTTTGTCGATAAGGTCTTTGCACAACTTCCTATCTTTTTACAAGTCCCCCATAGACCTGATGCCGCGTTGTTCTCATGGCTGCCGCTCGCGGCAGCAGGTCGGAAATAGTCTAATTTTCGCCTCACGATAACGTGGCGGAATTGCAACATTTTGAAAGAAGGAGATGTGTTTTCTGTCCTTTGTGACAAGATAAACAATGTCAAGAGTAGTAGTTGCAAATTGTTTTAACGTCAAAATCGTTGCACGGTTCTTTTAAGGATACTCATATAAATAATTGCATCCGTCTTAACCACATTGATGCAACGTAATTTTAAAAATAATTTGCATTCGCATATCTGTAACGGAAATATTCTTTTTGCAAGCAAATAAATGGAAATCCTTTCCAGAAACGATACGTAAAAAAGAGCGTGCATTCTTCTGCTCTTTTGAGGAAAACCTATGATAGTTAAATAACATAATTTTCTTAATAAAATCATACGGATTTCAATTTAGTCAAAAACACATTTTAACACCTCAAAATAAAAAGCAGCTTCTTAAGGGTCTATGTATTAGCACGAGCACGACTCGCTTTTTTTTATCGGTTTCTGTTCACAAGCTGATTTTAAAGGACCTTATGTTGTCTTCTTTGCTCTTATCAATAAATTGTCTAGCAGTGTGTTACGAGTGGAGCGCTTTCTTTTCTTCTTTCTTTTTACCTCTGCGCGTGCTGCTTTTTACGGAACGAAAACAATTTCTTCCCCATTTATATTTCTTTCTTCTCTCTCTTTTCGTTCTCTTTTATCCAAACATCTCACCTCTATCTGCGCACTTCAATATCCTGGCCACGCTCGCTTATTGTCTTCGATGGGTTAAGCTTTAATTTTCCCATCTTATAGTATAATATTAATAAGCCCTTTTGTAGAAAGGAACAATGCTGCAAACAAAAACATATTTCAAGGTTTAGCTAACCAGATATCGTGTAGCATCGAAAGGAAAAATGTGATATTAAGCCAACCAATACAAAAATTGGATATCTGTGTGTCTGGCCGTGATAGAAATGAAGAATCTCGACCTGGTAAGTGGACCTCGAAGAAGAGGAAAGGGGGAAAAAGTGGGTGTATACAGCATTCTTCGGTTGCAACATTTAAACCATTTCTAGCAAAACAAAAACAAAAAACGAGGATATTTAGGTTTGTATAAGGTTATTTTCCTCCTGGTTTCTTTCAGACGTTAAAATTAAAAAAAAAGAAAACAAATGGAGTTTACAAAATTTGTACACCAAAAATCTCGCGCCTTTAGAGATACTGAAAAAACAAAAAGTAAAGAAGCTCTTTTTTTTTTTTTAAGCCGGCAGTGCAAATGGCCTATCTCAAAAATACAGAGGAAATATATATGTTGCCTGAATTATAAACGAAGAGACGAAAGATTTCTCCTTGGTGTGAAGTACGCAGGCTTTTCTTGCGCCTTCCGTTGATTGATTTATGGACGTGCGCCTCCTCAGTGACCAGACAGAAATAAACCGCTCGGTTCATTGTTTCATTCATGCGTTTTCCGATTTGTTCTTTGTCTGGATTGGTAGTTTTATTGAACTGCGCGAGGTGCGTGACTCCGGTTCCGAAAGCTGGATAAGAAAGTCCCGCCCCGGCGTTAGGGTGGTCTTGACTCGCGCGCTGCCCCGAGGCGCACTCAAACTTTAGTCGCGAGAATCAAGAAGAAAAGTCAGCTCAAGACCGGCAGTAGGATGGACGAGCTCCAGCTTTTGTTCTGGGCATATGCGGAAATGGTAACCGAGGGCATGATTAATGTTAAACTAGCGCTTTATTCAAATTTCATCTGAAACTAACCGGGTGCAGTCAGGGTGAGCTGCCGGGATTTATCGGAGGCGGATTTACCCTGTTTGCTGTCGTGAGTTCTTCCCCCCCCCTCGAAAATAATTTTGGGTATTGTAGGGCGCTGTAGAGGAGTCCGACGTCGCCATCTCCAAATTCTTGAAAAGAGAGCCCTCCGCGGTTCTCAGAAGATTCGATCCCACGTCCGCTGATTGTGAAACGAGCCCTTCGACTGCGAACGCTGTGGACGTGTAGATCCCTTCGTGGTGACATTTTGACGCTCTCTTGCTTCTTAGATTGGGTAGTGTTGTCTTTTCGCAGCTTCAATTCGCCACTAATAAAACAAAAACAACAACAACAGAATGATTGTTTTCATTATAAAAACTTACAACACCCGACAAACCTGATTGGATGGTGCTAAATAGGAATATATATAAATCATTATAATAACTTGTGTTATACGGGTAATACTTCTACAGTTATAGCTCTACTGCTGCACTCGGGCGTCCGGTGTCTTTGTAACGCTATCTCGAAGAAATTAGTAATTTATTTAAAATTGGCGTCTTCTTACTTTTGTGTACAGGTTCTCACTTTTTAAGCTTAAGGTATTTGTTTGAAAAAAGAAAAAAAAAAGAACGAAAACGCTACATTTATTTGTTTAGTGCAGGAGAGTTCTAAAGCCAGGGGGTCATCATATATATAACATGGTAATCGTCAAGATAAGCCAAATAATGAACGAAAAGTTATTAATTACCGTTTTGAAACGTAAAAATAGACGTACGCTTCGAGCTAAGAACTTCCTCAGTGTCATCGAAAACAACAAAATTATTCATTTTTAGAAAAACTTTGAGGCCGTGGGAACCGCGGTACTGATCTAAAGTTACCCCTCGTGCAACAGGCACAAGGCTTGGGCGAGCAAATGCGCATGGTAACGGACGAAAAAATCAAGCGGGCACGTCATTCTACGGGTAGCCTTGCACTTGCTGCACGAGCGGTCGCTTTAACGCTCGAATCGTGCTTGTCACATAATCCAAGTATTTTTAATATTGACTTTCGGTGACTCTCAGCATGTTTCTAATTAGAACTCATAGCTACTTGCAATAATTATAACGTTAATCAGCATATTTTAGCTAATTAGCCGACTGATCGTTAGGACTGGCCTCGATATATGCCACACTGGTCGTATACCTCACCTGCACAGACCGCATTTGTGCAGCTTCCCCGCCATTTTTAAGTAAATCTTTTAAGCTCAAAGAGAAACACTTCTTTCACTGTCAGACTAAACACCGTATACTTCCGGGAAGCACATTATTGTTTTGAATGTACCGAAGATATTTTGACCAAGTTCAACATGTATTCAATAAGTACTCCACCTTTTCCTTCAGATTTCAGACTCTGTTTCTCCTCACAACTTTTCTCTTCTTGCTTAAAATAGAGGATCAGATACAAAAAGAGAACATTTTATATAAAAAAAGTATCCGCGCTGTTTCGTTATTTTCTTTTACTTGAGAAAACTCCGAGAATGCTGCTGATTCTTTCTTTTTATATATATGTATAAAAGTCGAAGATGGGTTTTATTTTCTTTTAAGGTCACTGGGGGTATGGTGCATTGAGTGCGAATATATATAAAAGTAGTAACACTGATTCGAGAAACAAAAAATTCCTTCAATGTGCAGAACGTAAGTTGGGGACAGGCCGAGGCTCTGCTCTTGTGAATATAAACGATATTTTTACTCAATTTTTTTCTTCCATAGCTTTTTTGTACATACTGCGCACCGCGGCCTTAGGAAAGGATAAGGCAGAATATAGAGCTACGATAATGCATAACAGAGATATCTATGGTTCACAGCAACTATTACTCAGTGTGACGCACAGAGTGGTTGGGATATGGTCGGTGTGTTAAATAAATATTGCTTTAGGTCATGGTATTAACAGATGTATACTTATATGAAGTAAAAAAAAAGGTAGTCGAATTAAGTAATCATAAATGTAACACGACCACAGAATCTTCCGATTTGCTCCTTCGTCCCCGGTAATTAATGTTCTGACGCTGAATCACCCAGACTAGAGCCACTAAATAAAGCTACGCTTTCAGAGTACCGAAACTCCCAAACTACGCGTCTGAAGCGTGTCAGGCGCCGCCATCTTGGGTCCAGCGCGGATGGAGGAGTGACTGCAGCTGAGCCAAGCCGAGCTGTAGCCGTCGCCTGCGCCAGCTGCCGTAGCCGCAGCCGTGGCAGCGAATAAAGGTCGTGTTGTTCGTATCACGACGTAAGACGGAAAAAATGCATGCTGAGCGACGGACTTCAGCGTGCGCGCGCAGTAAACAGTAAAAAAGCAGCAGGCAGCGGATCGCTGGACCCAAGATGGTGGCGTTGAGAAAACGCGATGATGATGATAGCGACTCACGTGACTGCGGCTGTCCAATGATGCCGCAACGAACCAGAATATTGTTGAATAGTGCGACTGTATTGTCACCAAAATGCCAAAGAAAAAGAATGCGGTACTCCGAAAGTGTAGCTCATTTATTGACTCTAACCCAGACTAGACCTGACCGAGCATTGAGCTTGATAGTGAGCCTGGTAATGCTGGCAGACTAAGTTAAATTCCCGTAGAAGTTGATGCCCGTCGTTCCCAATTTCGGGGGGGGGGGGGGGGGCGTTATTTCCTTGTAGCTGTAGCGCGCCGGCGAGTGGTGTTTGTGTGTGTTTTTGTTTATATTTTCTATTATAATTCAATCGTGTAGTTGGCTGCTTCGAATGATGAGAAAAATACGAATAAAATATTAAGGCAGCGGAGTAGCGACGGTCCCGATCATAGGGTATGTAGTCTACCTCGCGTCCTGAACAGCAATGTTGTCCAATTTGTAGTATCATTTCCGGAATAAAAGAATAATATTATAGAAGCATTCTTTTGTTTAAATTTTGAAAAAAATATTAGTCTTGCATGATTATAAAAGTTCAACCAATTCTATACCTCAGCATCAAGATGGATTTGCGCAGTCAGTGTACTGCGCCCTTCCATACTGATCTCTCTTTCATGAGATTCGGGGTAAGACGAGACTGTTGATAAAATCTGATTCATGTTGTTATTTTGAATTTTGTGTTCCTCGCCATTGGCCGGGGCGTCGAAATCTTGGGAACTGCTGCAATCGTTCGGTTTTTAATTACCAGTGTACAGATAAATGTAGTGGCTGCAGAGGGGATACTTGAATCCGGCATTGCGGCGCGTTTATCCCTCACTGAGGACGGGACAGTTAGTTGTGTGAATGTCTTCCATCTGGGATGGCTCCAACCCAAAAGAGACGGCAGCCCGAACAGAATAGAGGATGCTATCAGAAGAAATATAACCAGGAGAGAGTATTATTTAATTAAAATTAGAGCAGCTCACAAGCTGCCTTACTATATTTAATTGTAATTGCTTGGAAGCATATTTAGATAAAGTTTTACATTAAGGTGTAGTAACACAACTTTTCTAGTTCTTCCGTATATTTCTAAAAACGAGACTTCATGTTTTCGCCTAGTAAACGCGCGATATAATTTCAGATTAAAGAGTCATATTCTAAAAACTATTTGAAGAAAAACACTACATCTTTCATGCGGACTTGGGTGCCCTAGTGCACACCCTGTTCGGCTCCGTGGTTCAATCTCCCTACCATGGGTGACTGAGAAAGACGACAATTTTAAACCCATCTTCAGAGAAGAACAAAGATTTATTTCGGGCATAAACCTCCTGTCAAGCATGACAAGCATTTGTTAGCCTCCAGTACCTATACAGCTCATAGTGGCCGATGAAGTTTTAAAGCATACACTTTTTAGTAGAATTTAGGATGGTAGTTGTAATAAAAGAAAAGTTTGTCATAAAGGGAGGGTCATCTGACAAAAAGGAAGGAACATGCTCACTACCTTTTAAAATCGCAACGTATGTTTTCTATCTTTTTCTATCATTGTTTTTTTGCATGCTTATCTTCTAGTTTGAAGCTAGCCCTATCCTAGTATCATACACCAACTAGCTCAACTCAACAACGTTACTCAATGAATTCCTGTATGTATCTGCTTTTATGCCCCATAAGATATTTCCAACTTTTGCAAGACTATTTCCGTGGTGCCTCGTTACATTAAATGCAAATGTATATTAGTATTTTTATTTTAATCTTAAATTGCATGTATCTCAGTATTAGTATTCCCGATTGATTTTTGTTTGTTCTTCAGCTAAAGACTGATGTTTCCTTTATTTTAGATTAGAAGGGGTGTATCACCCAAAAGAAAGACTGTTGAAATGGTGTGGTCACGGGTGTAAGTATCTGCACACCCCTTTAACATCCTCAAGGGTGTCAACTTTTATAGTGTGTTCCAGCATTCGTGCCTCAACATTAACCGATTCAAGTATATTTTTGTTAATACAAATATAAAAATGAATGTAAATCTTACCGGTGGCAGTAGCTATCCGTCTTTTTGTATCCTATAGATTCAATGAAAAGTCGGCGGTTTATTAATATATTTTAATGTTTTCTAATCATTGGATGTGACGACGTGTAACTCTCGAATATTTTTATTTTATTTTAACGGGAGTATTCACATGAGAGTTAACTATGTACGCTCCGCGACGCGAAGTATGCTAAAGGAATATGTGAAGGAATTCGGTGGTGAAACAGATATTCACTTCCTCAAATGATTACTTAATTTCGACAATACTCTCAATTCCGTCCGGCGAATACAGAACCAGAATGATTTGGCTACATTTTTTTCCGCCTTTAGATTTCTCTTTTGAACCAAGTCCTGCAGAACAGATGAGCAACTATGAATCAGTACAATACAATAATTTTATTATTAACATGTTTTGAATTAGGCACTTTGAATATGCCAACTGATGACGTTTTCGTAATCGTCCGTTTGTGGAAAAAGTAGACAAGTGCAAAAACATTGTGAGCCCCACAAATGTTCTGAGCCAAAAGCGGTGGGTGTAAAAAGAGACGCATACTCTTCGTGTTTTAATTGAAAATGAATTGTTTTCTTCTTACAAGTAAAGGGAGAAGGAGAAAGAAGGGGGGCGGGGCAAGATCCGAGTAAAAGAAATCGCCCTTCTACCGTACCACTCCGGCAAACGCCGTGGTAATAGAGAAAGATAAGTGCCAGGCCGGAGAAAATGGGTGAAATCGTTTGTATATTGAATGGCGCATATGATAGTATCCCGTACCGCCATGAGATTGGAGCGTTTCATTTAAACTACGATAAGCGCGTGAGCGCTTTGTGATTGCCGTACTTAATGGTGCCATGTTTCGTAGTGACCACGTAAATGTGTCTTTCTCAGAGCCTGTTGGACTGTTGAGACGGAGTAGATAGAGAGTGCGAAAAACAGAAAAATTGAAAAACGGCCACGTCGAGCTCAGTGCTGTCGCCAGCTCGCGGTCGAAGAGAACAAAACACTCGAACTATATATAAACTCGTTGCGGGCAAGTGAGTCCGTCTGTCTAATTCCTATGCTTTTATGCGCTCTCTTTTGTACTCTTTCTCCAGGGAATCCTGGATCTCGCTCGTTTCACAGAGGAGAGAGCCGCCGTATGTCTCAACAGGAAGACTTTAGGCTGGCTCTGATGTTCCCTCAGTGAGCAGACCTGCGCTGAATCAGCATGCGGCTGCCAGTCAGCTTATCGACTTCCGTCCCTGGTAGGAGACCGAAAATAATTAAGTTTGAGCCATATAACACGCTCTGTATAAAAAAAAAAAGTTCATTAGAATCTTACACGTTGAGGCACGTGCGCTTTTTGTTTTGCTTGTGAACAACATAGTAATTTCGTGTATACAATTGAGAAAATGCAAAACAAAAGAAAATATAGCATATTCATCACGCTTCACCAGAAGCGACGGCCTATTCCGCACCTTAAGAAACATAGACAAAATGGGCAGCTCGGATTCCGGAAATGGAGGGGAAATGATAAATCGCCTCGCTCTTCTGCAACGATCGTTATATCGCTGTCAACGCGTCTTATTTAGTGGAGCCAAACTTATATGCTAAAGCTATAGGAGGATTTTCGCGAGCTAAGTTATTATCTAAAATGAGTTTTGGGGAAGACAGTAGGCCATAGACATAGCGCATGCTTGCTGGCTGCCTTGCAAAGTGGTCACTGTGCCCAAAAACGGCGAGATTATTCTCAAGACGACAGTGATGACAACATCATCCTCTCTGATGATGGTTGACTGGAATGAATTCCAACTGTCAGGGGCAGAATTGAAGACTACCATCTCAGCTTCTATTTTTGAATGTACAATATACGAATCTAGTATATGAGGCTCATGACCCCTCGGACATGCAAGCAGAAGCTAACTTAATCCAGAATCTAAAGCAGTCTGCATATGGATACAAAATGAGCTTTCATTGTGATGCAAAGCAGTTTCTGTGAATTATGTATCGCTTTAAACATCTCGTATAAATGAGCTGCAAAGTGTTTTGTGTCGTCCGTGTTCCTTGCTTTATTCGCTTCTGCGCTTTTCACTAAAAAAGAAGTTAACTTCTCACTGCCTGGAGTAACAAATAACTTGGTCCTAGTAACAGTATGTAAAATAATCACTCATAGTCAAATGAACCTCGCTTTCTATGTCCTCCCATGTCTAGCTGTTGAAGTGTTTTATGCCCTTGTTCGGCCTAGAGCAGACCAACATTCATGCGAATTTCTTGCACCGTTCCCTCGAAGAATACAATGAAAAGCGAAGAAGCTGTTTAGAATACCATGGATACCAATTCTAATTCTTTCTTCCCCCATCGAGGCTGTTCGTCTATTCGAACAAAGGCCGAAAAAGGCTCTGCACCAAAGTTGCTTCGACTTCATACCCCGCGGTGAACGACTGAGTGCACTCAAAGTTATCCCCACCTTGCTCTTCGAGGCACCGGTCCCCAAAATCCCTGGGGTGGGGAGGGGGGGAGGGGAAGGTGGGGTTTTCTTTGTTGCTCTCCTTAGAATCCAACCACGTCCGCCTTGAACAAAAGCTAGCGACAGCGTGGTAGCAGGGGTGGAGGAACGCTCGGCCTCCGACACACCGAACCACGCTTCATATCTTCTAGAACCCACAGGGGAAATTTTCGACATTTCGGAAGACTGCTTAGTACGACGGTCAGTCCAAAAGCCGTCTCCGCAGCGCTGTTGACCTGCTTCCGGCAACGTGCATTAGCTGCCACTGACCATAACGTTATCGCGCGACTGAAAAAGCCTCTTCCAGCCTTTTTTTTTTGTTTTCGCGAGTGTCCTAAGGAGACTGGCATCTCGAGAAAGCTCGCTTATCGGAAGTCTCCAGACAGATCCGTGCCCGTTTCTGAGAGGTCGCGCCCTCTTTTGGAGCGGTAAAGGAAGAAATGCTGAGGCCTCCTCCTCTGAGTTGCGCTCCCTCCTGGCATACTCTTCGACGTTAGCTTCTTTTTTCTCTTTTCTTTGGATGAATTTTAGGGAGCTTGCTTAGATTGCGAGTAAACTTTGCCTCCCGAACACAATTCTCGGGAGTGTAAAGGGGGCCGGCTTTTCTTATGAATACTTTCAAATCTAAATTAGCGTTGAATGGTTATTCATTTCTCTCAGGAGAAAGGAAGGATTGCTGCATTTTGTGCTGTTTGTGGCGAGATGTCCCCGTGCCGCCCGCGGAACGTGCTGCTTGTAATATTGCGCAAAAAATATAGTTGATTTCTCCTGTGTGCAGTAACTTGTCTATGTATAGCAACGAGTTACACTCTGTGGACAGAAAGAAATCGTTAGACTAACCCTGCGAATGAGAATATATAAAATGGCATTTCCGTCTGACTAGACGGTGATGCACAGTATAACACGCGGAGCCATAGCATAAAAAGTGCGTTTGCATCCAACTACACATATTATCAGCGACTCAGGATGTAAGGTGGCCAAACGACCACTTAAACCTGCCGGAGCAATGCGACCGGATTGTGTTCTTTTGGCGGCTTCTCCTCGGCAGGTATATCAGCTTTAAGATGGATGGCACAACGGCATACAGAAAGCGATGAACTCCGGTTTGTATGCAAATGCGAGAGGGTACCTTCCGTATTAACCATTATAGTTAATTTGATGTGCAATCTACTAAATCCTCGCGAAATAACATAACCACACGATTATTTATCCACATATTGCATTTTGCATTTTCCAAACCGCGTGAGAGTCTGGCAATGCGAAGGCGTCTGCAAAACGTTTGATGTACTCTTTGCTTTTCGTTCGGTTTGGTTTTTTACGAAATGCGCTTGGAGCAGACAAACTTGGAGCTAGCAGACGAAATTGGCATTTCTCTCCATAATTTGAAGCGTTGATATCTAACGCAGGCGATGTTCATTTTAAGTGACTTTGGCATACTGGGCACAGTGTGACCGCAGTGTAGTGCGACGGCATACCGCTGCTTCAAATCATGTCCAACTAAACCTTATCTGAATGCCACGTAAACAGCGGAAAGTTATAAATTTTAGCTAGTTTGCCGAACGCAACTGCAGGCGGAGTGGAATCGACGCCGTCGAGGCATTCACGACACGCCACTGGCGACTTTTCAGCTCGCCTTAATTTGTTTGCGCCACTCCTCCCCTAGATTATTTTTTCATCTTTGTAATGTAAAACCGTAAAACTACGGGCGAAACAGAACCTTTATATTATATATATCATCAGTTTTCTCGAATCGATGTTCGTGGTTTATGCACAGTTTAAGAAATAAATTGCCGGCGAAATAATGAGGACATTTTGTTTTTCGTTTCTCCGTTGCGTAGCAGCATCAATGCAGAGTGCCACGAACCTTCCTAAGCGGGGACACACTCAGGTCGCCGAATTGAATCCGGTTTCCACACCTGTCCATCTTACACCCTGCTGGGAGTACAGTTTTACACTGTTCATCTCATCCTGAGGATAACAGATGCTCAACACAAATGTCAAAGAGCCCCATACAATCGAGCCCAAACGAAAGAGGAAAACGGAAGGCCGGAGTGCATAAAAATATATATATTACTATTTTGTAAATCGCATATTAGCTATATATTTTATTTCTAGTAATGACTACAAGTATGTTACCATGTACAATCATGGTCAAGAGAAATACAGAATGCCGAGCGCGTACCTTGCTGAGGCTGCAGAATAATTCGGCGGAAATTGGTGGCATTTCTACGGCGAGAATGTTATCGGTGTTTCCTGTGGTGTCATAACTTTCACTCTTGTGTACACGGACGCGACATTCGCAGTTTCGATGACAATCGCACCTGTGAATGGCTGCTCTTAAAAATATAAAGGACCGTTAGCGATACCCTACAAACTATACCGCGCAAATTGAGCCTCGTTATCCGCATTGCAGAGTAACCTCGCTACGTGTTATTTGTTTCAATCGGCAAGGGTTGTCTTTTACTGAGAGGAATAAAGCGCTGACACAGCGTGCACAGGCCACAACGCCAGTCGATTATTGGAGAAAGACGCCCATTTCGAACGGAACAGGAATGACTTCACCCTCATGACTACGCGGAATCTGTCTATAGCATGGCTGTGGCTGCACGAACCGTCGCGTCGGTGACACCAAATCATGTATATACTTCGTTCAAGCTTAACTCTAGGCGGAGCCGACGCTACGAGAAAATGGCATCGATTAAGCGGCGCCACAAGCGCAAGTCACTGAACCATGTGTGTTTATGATTTGTTCAGAAGCTTTTGAACACGTACAGAAACAGGGAGATGCACCATGCTGCTGCGCTTTTGGCGCACTCTGATTTGTCCTGTCAGCTCGTAGCGTCGGTTGCGGTTGACAATATAGTAGCAGCAGCGTTCTCGCAACCGGCCACTCGGGAGCGCGGCGTAAAAGGAGCGCCGTTGGAGAAGAATGAAAAAAATGAAAGACGTTTACAATTCCCTGCAATGCCGAATGAGAACGCAGATTGTGAGAAGGAGGAGGGGAGGGTACGCCAATCCTCCCTTTCAGTACCCTGCCTTCTTCCTCTGCTGCACCCCTTGTACTTAGCGGAAAATTTTCGCTTAATTTCTCGCTACATTTAGCGAGGACAGTGAATTGGTGCTGAGGTCACCTGACTTCAATTTTGGCGCTAAGTTTAGCGGGGAAATTTTTCCGCTAAATTTTACGTGACGTCATCACATTCATTAAATTTATTTCACACGGCACATCAAGTGGAGTCACAATCATTCACGCGACATCACGAGGGTAAAACTTCCCCGCTAACTTTAGCGGAAATATTTTACCCCCAATTTACAGTGAAATTTTGCCCTCGTGACGTCAAGTTCATTCGTGTGACATCGCGTGTGTCGCAACAAGGATAAACTTTTCCCGCTAAATATAGAGGGTAATGTTTCTGCTAAATTTAGCCAAAGGTTTCTCCGCTAAATTTCACGTGACGTCACAAGTGACGTCACGAGGGTAAAATTTCCCTGCTAAATTTTGCTGGAAATGATGCACCTATATCTAGCTGAAAAATGTCCCCACTAAACATGGGGGAAAAGTTCCCCGCTAAATTTAGCAAAAACACTTTCCGCCAAATTTAGCGCGAACATTTTACCCTCCTGTCGTCATACGTGACGTCACGTGTGACGTCACATCTATTCAGGTGACGTCGCGTGTGACTTCACGAGGATAAATTTTCCGGTAAATTTTGCAAGAAATTTGTCCGCTAAATTTAGAGGGAAAATTTCCCACAAGAGTAAGCGGGAAATTTTTACCCTTGTGACGTCGATATGGGAAACGTCCCATAATGTAACGCGCGGTTACGCCGACGGTGACGGCTACAGCGTCGCCGCTTACCCCGGAAACGGGCGATTAAGAGCTGCGCTCTAGAAATATTGTCGCAATCAATGAAACAATTAATAAAGCGGTCTTTCGCTTTGGACACTGCCCGAGTCTGCCGCACAAGACTCCCTTGGTAACATTCGGTAGCCGCACTGTTTTTCGTATTGCTTTTGAACATGAGTATATCAAGGTTTAAGAAAGACCTCAAGGACCCATACCTCATGAAGCAAACTTTATATGCGTGTCATACCAAGGAACCTTTTCCCAGTAAGCCTCTGAACATGCGTACACTCTCTCCCCGGCCCTTGCTTCCACTGTGAATATTTCCTGTAAACACCGCCCCTCACGAAAAATAGGTTTTTGATGATTCTCTTCTGAGCATCGGTAGTCTTAGGCATTAAAATAGCAAAGTAAATTGGCACAACGGACCAATGCTAATGTATATTGACGGGCGGATGCACGATGGGTTGTCTTTTTATATTTGTAGTTCACAGACGTCACTTACTGTTACTCGGTAAATGTCAAAACAGCTGAAATCATTTAACACATTGAGCTCTCAATACCAAGTAATCCGTTACATGAAAAGGATTCCTTGTAATCAGTTACTTTTTGAAGTAATTGTGTAATTTCTACATTACCTTTGTGTGGCAGTAATTTGTAATGTAATTACTTTACATATAATTCTAACACATAATTTATGGACACATTACTTTTTTTAAATATGAACATAATACATAAACTGTAGGAATATGAGCATGCAATTCGACAATACAGAAAACATTGTGAAGAGGAGAATAACCAAACAAAAGACACAATGTTTTGTACGACCGTTCACTAGAACCCTAGAAAAACCTTCAAGGCACATACAAATACTCGAAAAACAAAGATAAGGAAGACAGCATCGAGTAGGCTCTGCCTTTTTGTTTGCCTTCCATCGTGTTTTTCTTCTTCTCCTGGGCAGCCGAAAGCTTTTTGTGTTTGTTCGCTTTTCACTTTTACACATTTCACCCTTTCCAACTTCTTCGACTTTTCCCGCCACCTGCACAGAAATCTACGAAAGCGCCGGGCGCATTCTAAGGTCGGTTCCTTACCTCCGAATCTCCTAACAGAGGTAGACGCTGCTATTGAGCATGAGCACCGCTAGCTTTGTCTGCAGAAATCGAGGGATCACCTCCGGTCGCAGTAAGCTAGCCGGATGACGACTCTGGTTAAAGCTTTCGCTGTCTTGTCAGCTTCTAGGTGATCAGAGTATATCTAAATTATATCTATTAAAAACAATATTTTATTTTACGAGGACTACTATAATGTGGGTGTATCAGAAATGGAATGTAGTGTTGCGGAAAAGTTTTGAAAACATCGAAATTGTTTCAATAGTTTTTTGTTGATAAGTGTATCATACGAGAAAAGTAACGTGAAAGTAATGTGTAACGTAACGAGTAAAGTAATTTGTTACTTTTCACCGAAATTAATTTGTAACGGTAATCCATTACATTTGAGGCTGGGTAATTTGCAATTGTTATCCATAGCATTTTTCAAGTAGCTTTCACAGTTGTGCTCAAGACCGAGCTTACTGCCTGAACATCCGGTGGGTTGATCGAAAACGCGCAACAACAAACGGGCGGCAACTTGACGAGGTCCTCCTACGCGACCAATTGCTGACGGAAGCACTCGGCTTTCGCGAATATGTGGGGCAGCCTAGAGTGTCGATAGTTCTATTTTACTAATTTATTTATTTATTTTTGCTAACCTGCCTTTGGAAGTTGTGGCAGGAGGGGTCGGTACTTTTACTGCACAAGAACTTATGCAAGAGAAGAATGAGCTGTCGTGAATCCACACTAATAGGATGGAAATGCAAGGAACAGCAAAACAAAACAAAACGGTTGACGTTTCAACAACAAACTTCCAATGTGGTTAAAAATAATTCGACTGACGTCGAGTTCATCCGCACTTCGGAAACGCTGTTTCCCTTTTCGATTTTTCTTGGGGAAGAAGTGTTTAATAAAGTCAGTTCGAGGAAGATGTAAAACCAGCGCCCTATTGTGCAAGCTTCGCCTAGCTCGGACCACTAGTGGCGTTTAATACGTTGAAGCATCGATTATAAAATCGCCTTTCAGTAGCGTGTATGATACCTTAGTCCCGCTATATAGCGCCTTGAGGATAGGAACTAAAGTTGGGCAAAGGTTCGTTTATTTTCATTTAATTGTAAATGAATCGCAATGCATATCTCCGCACTCGTTCTAACCTTTCAATATTTACAGCCGCATGAGAGTCCAACACCTGGGAGGCATATTCGAGATCGAGTCGAATCAATGTTTTTGAAAACATTGACTTCTGTGTCAAGCGAAGCATGCTTAAGATTGCGTTTCAGATATAAATAAGTTTACCATGAGTTTTCTGAAAAATGAAATTGCACTCCATTCAGACTTGTACGTAACGAGTTACAAGTAGATGATTATTTGCAATCAATTACATTTTATTGTAGGTTCTTAACGGTTCTATTATTTTTTCTGCGGGAACGTGCGCTTTGATTTATTAATATTTTGTTTTCTGTGATAATATTTAAGTTATCAAGTGTATGTTTCAGTCAAAGCCAAAGTGAGTGAATTGAGTTTTTTTGCATTGCTATGGTTGCGCAACGGCCGCCGTCTCTGTCGACACTCCGGATAATCCGTCCACGGACGATTTTTTCAGCATTTCGCTGCCCCCACCTGAGATGTTTTCAACAGGCGGTCGCATCAGTAAAGCGCTTTGCTTTTTAGAGGACACGGAAGCGTCCGTAAAAGCACTGCGCAACCACATATTGGTAAGCAGTGTTAGTGCGCTGCAACACAGCTCTTCCCTAATGCGAATCTGTCGACAGGTTCTTCAGCGTCGCCCCAAACAACTTCATCAGGAAACGTGGGGAGATGGCTGACAAAAACTTCGAAAGACAACTGCTGTAGAAGGTTAACAGGATCAAAAAAGAAATTTAACCACTTCAGAGATAAAAATGCATTTTCTTTATTTTTAATAAAAAAAGTAAAAACAAAGAAACGCTTAATCCAATCAGTTACATTCTGTTAATTTTAATTACTTTTGTTAAGCAGTGATGAATTTTTTTAACCAGTTACTTTCTAATAAAGTAATTGTAACTGTAATCGGTTACTTTCTTCAGTAACACGTACAAGACTGACTTCGTTTCAGATGAAACGTGCAGTCCGATATATTTGTACGTAGAAACTATTCGTAGAGGGTTGTTACTAACATGGTACTGGAAACTAAGTGGGGAATGTTTACCAGAAAACATCATCTGCGCACATTTCTCTCTATTGAGGCACGTTTGAAAGCCGTCACTCGGACAACCTTTCTAGCGAAAGGTTAAGTAACTGTTTATCCTTGATACTTTTCAATTCGCTGAATAAAATACATTAATAAATATAGAATTTTATATCAATATCAAAAAAAAATTAATAGCACTAATAAACATAACAAAATAACAGCGGTTCCAAGGCGGAACTCTGGTAACACCCGACAA
This sequence comes from Ixodes ricinus, assembly GCA_037355805.1. Taxonomy (NCBI): domain Eukaryota; kingdom Metazoa; phylum Arthropoda; class Arachnida; order Ixodida; family Ixodidae; genus Ixodes; species Ixodes ricinus. The sequence goes on along the minus strand of JAZHYW010025856.1, from coordinate 593 downwards.
AACATCAGCTGAAAAAAAAAATCGTCCTGCAAAAACAAAGCAAAAAACACAAAAAAATGACGTGCAGCTAAGTAATCTTCAAGCCAAGACTTTATGTTTCGATTATTTGATAGAGGTGCACGTTTTAACAATAGCATGGGATGAGACAAGGGACCGAACGCTTTTCAGTAATTGATTAATATAAAGTAGTCTTGTCTCTGTCGGTCCAGAACTTAAGCAATCACATGCGTAGTTTCGATAAGTGGGGTGGTTGTCCAAAGCCCACTCCGCAACCCATGTTGGCCCCGAATGAAAAATATATTGGTTTCGAGGAAAACAGACATGTGCTTGTACATAATATGCTCCAGAATTTTAGGACATGACGATGCTAAAGGTATAGGCCTATAGTTGTTTAATGCTAAATGATTCCCCGATTTGTAAGCTGGAATGAGTTTTGCGATCTTCCACTGCAGTGGAACAACAGCCTGTGATAACAACGGGGTAAATAAAAGAGATGAAAACCTAAAGCACCAACCAGCATACCGTTTTAGAAACAAGTTACGAATGCCATCAGGCCCCATGCATTTTTTTATAATCAGGGTTTTGTAATATAA
>JAZHYW010025852.1:0-69760 GCA_037355805.1 Ixodes ricinus | reverse complement strand
GCTCAAATCAAATATCACGCATATATATGGCACTATACAGGTATCACTGGTGACGCGTATTCTCGGAGATCACTCCAATCACGAATCAATTTTCGGGGAAAAAAGAAAGAAGATTATTCAAACAATAACAATCTGGTTTTAAAAGTGGTAGCTTACGTTAAAAGCACTTACGCTACTTTCGCGAGCACTCTGCTCCTGAAATAGATGCGAGTGGCTTCCAGCTTTTCTCCTGCACTTTACAATACTACAACAACACCAAAATATATTTCCGCGTGAAGGCTGCACGTGCCCGAGGCTTGTCGTTAAACAGCGAAGGCTACCGGCACGAAAGTGCAGCCTTCAGACGTGTTTTCACGGAATGACCGCTTGCGCTAGAAATTTCTATTTCAAAGGGAGGATTACGCGCTAGTTCGCGCGTGTCGCTGACTGGTTGGAGCTAGGAGCACGAGGAGCGCAAGCTCATTCTACAGAACGTGCTATAAACACCAGGAATACTTCGTCTCACCTCAGCATGGACCATTGTTGGTCACACGTGCTAAAAGCGCAAGCTAATTGTTTTGGATGACGCCTCGGCGGGCACACGAGCGCTCGCGGGTGCACAAGCATTGACACAGCATCTGCGGTTCATTCTGGGGTATAGCGCGTGATGCACGTTAACGACCTCAGGTTAGCGGTCGTGCTTCACTAGCTACGCGTGTCTCATGTACAGCGTGAACCAGTGTCGCAAATCTTGAAAGGCAGACCGACTTCACGCTGAATAATCTTTCACGAACAATTTGACCTTTGAATCGAGTGTACACCAATTCATTGCCTGTAAGCAAGCACGCGTTTGCACACAAGAGCTCCGCGCACGACGCGCGGCATGTACCCATTTCCCGAAGTGTGAAGCGTTCGGCCATGCTCCGTTGAACAGGCTGCGCCACCGCCTAAGCGCGACGTCATAGATTTGGTGTAGGTGGGACTCTTGTTTAATTAACGATTCACTATGGCACATCGACTGTAATTTCGCGCTCATTTGCTTTGAAATAATGTTTTCGTCCGAAATACCATATATAGATAACGAATGACGAGTCACTGATCATTTATACGCCAGGCGAGCACGGGATGGCGGCCCCTCTCATTGGAAATGTACCGGCGATTTTGGCACGGGTGTTTATTTCAAATTCATAATATAAGCACTCCTGACCTGTCCAATCAAAAATATGTTTGCTTTTTTGGCAGCAATGACAGCAGGGTTGCACACAAGCATATATGCATTTAAGCACGTCCCTTATTATAGGGAACATTTAATCGAGAAGCGTAATTAAGGTAAGTTAACGTATGGTATTTTCGTATAAAAATAAAAAAAAATTAATACTTTTGTCAGATAAGTGCACACGTCAGTACTTATATGATTGTGTTGTTACCACGAAGCGCGCGAGAAAGACAAACGTTCTTGAAAATAAATGTGAAACAGATACTTTTATGAATATATTAATTAATTCATTCATTCATTTATGTATTTTCAGTGTTCACAAACATAATAAATAAATTATCGTTGTCCTTTATATTTATGCATATCTACTATCAATGACACATTCATAGTGTCACTAAATCTGAGTTCTGTGGAGATGCCAAAACGGTGTTCGGTCATATTCCGAAACCGTTCGTGAAATCAAGAACAGAATTTCAAAAGACAAAAAGAAAAAAAAATTATGGCAGCGCTACTCTACCTAGGCATCGTTCGCAAGGCATCCGTTCTAAAGTTCCGGGAAGCTTGCTCGTGGGCGAAACGATCTTGTTGCTTTCAAGGTTGGAGGTTTCGCGCGCAGAAAGTGATGTCAGGCGATAACAGGCCGGAAATGGATTGTTGAGGTGAGCTCTTATTTCGTTCATCTCTAAGTTGACAATACGGTGAAGCTACGCGTTAGCCAACCATTCAGTGGCCTGACTCCTATCGCTTGACTTCGCTCGCCCCGCGTGTGTATGCGGAGAAGGGGTGATCACGTGGTGCGAGACTGACAGTCAAACGGTCTAACAAGCACGTAGTTTCCACCGCGCTGTCAGCTTACTGGGGATAAAGTCCCCGATCCATGACTAAAGGCTTTGTGTGGCAACTCAGGACAGCGTGTGCTTCCGAAGGCGGTAATCCAGGGAATCCGGACTCAACGGGCGCCTCGCTCGTTCCTGGCGCACCTTGCACCCAGCTTGCACTAATGCTCCATACATAAAAAAAAAATTAAAATAAAAAAAAATATCAACGAACTTTAGTGTCCGCAGCATGCCCATTCACACACTATATTTTTTGTGTTTATTTATATCCCTGAAGGTTTTTCAAGAAAATGTTTGCGTCGTAAAAGAGCTGTGTGGTCGGTGCTGGTTTGTTGACGATTCGGTAACTAACAAACACACAGGAGAACAAATTAAAGTTCACAATCTTTCCACATCATGGCTTTCAGCTGGCTGGATTGGTACCAAGACCGAGCTTATAAGTAAATTTGGCTGTCTCGTACAGACAAATTTATTTATCTTCTAAATTCCTCTAAATTTATTTACCCTCTAATTTCCTCTGGGTCCTCTAAATTTCCGCTTGTGACAGTTCCCTCACTTCCGATGCACTTCGGTGGTCAAAACATTTTTTGTGAATCGGATTTCTTTAGCGCACGGATGCGACAGGCTCTGCTTCTCGGGACGCGCTGACCCACGTCTTCTGTACAGCCCATTTAGGGCCTTCGGACGGCACTCCAATGCGTGCTTAGAGTGCCGTCGGACGTGGGCACTTGAACGCTCGGCAAGAGTACCACGGCACTCTAGACACAGGCTTTTTCAAAGGCCATGCTAGATGGAGGAAGCTACCGCTAGTTACAGAACATTCCGCTCATTTAATCGAACATAAGAAGCTTAGCATACTTTTTAACATATCGTAGGGCGACATAGAGCAGTCTACATTCTTCCCAAAATAATTGAGGTATCGCTTACAGTGTAGAATCAACTGAACGTAAAGTGAACCCGTCAGTGGCAGTTTAAATGTGGCTCTGTTGGACAGCGAAATAAGACTTCTGTAATCCACACTAATGTATCTATATTTAAAGCCAGTCAGATCCGTACCACAAATATTGATATCCGGAATGATACGTGGTGCTTCCGCTGTCTATTACAAACTGTTTGATGAACAGCGGAAAAGAGCAGCGGTCTTGAATGTTCCCTTATATCGAAAACCTTCCAGTCAAATGAGCTTCGGAGAGCGAGGTTAAAACAGTTTAGGATGTAGCGAACTGTGCACAGTTAAAAGGTTTAACCCCCAGAGCTTTTCTTGAACAGAGCAGAAGACTGCCCGACTCCCGCGCTTCGGAAAGTAAAATGTAAAGATTGATAAAAGGTAGTAGTCAAGCCAGGTTTATTTAATGACTCAAAACAAAGACCGCATAACAAGTTTGGAAATCATCGCCAACAACTTTTCCAAACGCCCTGGCTCCGTCATTTAGTTTCTCTACGGCGGTGAAAATAAGGGAGCTCCTAGTGTCACGTACCATAAACCTGGCTTGCCGCCATGTGTAGGTTTTTTGAACCTATAAATGGCTTCGAAACGAACGCCGTGTTTAGGGCGACGCTTTATGAAATGGTCGTCTCGTGAAATGGTCGTCACGAAGCCGACCTCGTGCACGGAGGGAGGTTTTCCTCTTTGCTTGCTTTTAATGCGAATGTGGAAAAAATATTTTTTTATATATACCTGTTCCTACGATCAGTGAGGTCGGGCTCAGCAGTATCTTGAAACGAGCCCCCAAAATATAACAAGGCCCAAAAAACATCCCTGGGCTGCATAGCAACCCTAGGCACTTATGTAACGAAACATAATCGCACACGCTCGTCAGCACCCGCTCATACACCCGTTTACACACTGTTCTATATGTTTATTGTTTGATATATCTGTGTAGCAAAAACATTAAGTGCTTATTGCTTGGATAAAGTAGTGTCCCCGCTCCAATGATCTTCCTGCCGCAGGTAAGAATTAAGTTAATAAATACTGAAATATAAACCCGTCAAGGCAGGCTGTACCAACTCATTTATGAAAACATCCTTGCCCATCTTCCCCCCCCCCCAAAAAAAAAAAGAAGAAAAAAAAAGAAAGCGGTGAGGAAAAAAAGGTTTTCCCGAGAAAACGAACAAAAAATATCTGCGCCGAACAGCGTCGAATTCGCGCCGAACCCATAGCGGCGCCATCTGTCGACAGCCCGTGAAATCGCGAGGAGAAACTAACTCTCGTTACAGTTACTCTCGAGATCGAGGGAGGGTTAAGGGAGAGTATCATCGAAAGAAGAAGGTCGCGGAAGAGTAACTTTCACGCAGAGAGAGTTAGAGGAGAGTAAGTTAGGCACTGCTCTCCTTTGACACCTTTTTTTTTTTAGAGTGTATACGCTATTCTTCTATGCGTCCTCATCTTTCTTCTGAGAAGTGTTGCCTAGTCGGGAACTCGAACCAAGGTGGCGTGCCAGGAGTGGAGTCAGAGCATCTTCTGCCGCAGTTCCCTAGGGGATTTCATGAGTCATTGTTTGCTGGCATCCAGTGCCCGCTGCTAATCGTCTCTCTTGCATGAGCATACACAGTACACCCAGCCGGCATAGCTGAGTCACAGTCCCTTGCACCACGAGCCTGGCGGTGGTTGACTTGAAATAGTAGGATGACTCACGCAATGAAGTTCAACACATATCCCAATGCGTCTTCGGCTGCACCCGTAATATTGCACGGCTCAAGGGTACGTCATCAGTCGACGTGAACGTGACCCGCTGCTCTGGTGATCCGAAACCCAGAAAGGAGGCCAGACGTGGCCTCGCTGTGCCGACCCAGACTTCGTACACCTGCGACTCGTCTCGAGCTCGCTGTTTCTCAGAGAGCTCGCCCCTGTGCCGGCAATATCAGGTCGTAATCCACGAGGTCTCTGTTTGGATGATCATGATGCTAGGCGAAACTTGAGGACAGCAATCCACGCGTCGGTGGCGGAGGGTCGGTAGGAAGAACCGTCACAACAGGGATGCCACCGTATCGTTTTTCAGTCGTAACAGAAGATAAGACATGTGTTCCAGGATGCTTCAGGTGGTCCACTATTCTCGGACATTCCAAATGCAACTGCCTGCACCACGATCTTCAACGAAGTCACCTACAACGAAAGTACGTATTGTCCTTTCATATACAGCAGCGTGGGAAAGTTTCATGTTCAAGACCACACCTACATAAACAAGAATACCAGTTCATCCCACTTTGACGTCATGTGATCAATGCTGACAGGGGCGTCCCTATTGGGAGGGCTTGGTGACGTTTTGATGGGATTTAGGGTTACATAGAATTTATTTAGAGGTCGAAGTCTTTTCGCATCACTCGTCAGATAGAAGGATGTCAGGGAGGGGACCGGGCGGTCAATCCTTCGTGGAACGTTTTCTGAGTTCACTGAAGACTTCGCTTCGTCCGAAACAACTACCTCCAAGGCAAAGTGCCAAGCCTACGGGAAAGTAATTTCGGGATCAAAAACTTCCACTTCAAACTTCAAGCTTCATCTCAGTTGGCATCTCAAATGGATTTGAAAAATGTATTGCAGTATCAGTATTTCAGTATTTGTATTTCTGCCCACCCTAAATGTATTCCTGTATTTGGGGGTCACATGACATCGGGGCGGTCACGTGACCTGGGGGTCACATGACCCTGGGGGCCACATGACCTGGGGGGCCACATGACCTGGGGGCCACGTGACCTGGGGGGTCACGTGACCTCGGAGGGAAGTCACGTGGCCGGGGGGTCACATGACCTCGGGGGGGGTCACGTGACCTGGGGAATCACGTGGCAGGGGGGTCACATGACCTGCGGGGGCCACGTGACCTGGGGGTCACATGACCTGGGGGTCACATGACCTAGGGGTCACATGACCTGGGAGGTCACGTGACCTGGGGCACGTGACCTGGGGAGTCACGTGACTCTAGAGAGGTCATATGACCTGCGGTATACGCCGACGGCGTACGCCGACGCCGCCATAGCCAGAAACGGGCGTCTAACAGCTGTGCTCTAAAATTTTAACACTTTTTGGTAATTTTGTTTTGTTTTTGAGCGCCATCTGGTGGAAGCTACATTAATTACACACGGGTAGAAGGTTTCCTCCATTGGGATAAAAAAAGTTGGCAATTTTCCTCCCTTCTTAGGGGAGGAACTTTTTCTCCACGTGCAAAAATAGGTGGCAACTTCCCTCCCTTCTTAGGGGAGCAAATTTCCTCCCCGTTTTGTAGGAGTAAATTTCCTCCCTTGATAAAGCAACATATGGGACACGCGAGTTCCTCCATTAAGGAGGAAGTACTACTCCCTTTTAGAGCGCAGCTCTTAGGCGCCCGTTTCCGGCTTGAGACGGCGTCGCCGTCGCCGTTGGCTAACCGCGCGGTGCATGATGGGTAAATTTCCCCGCTAAATTTAGCAGAAAATTTTCCCCGCTAAATCTAGCGGGAAATTTTCCCCGCTAAATCTAGCGGAAAATTTTCCCCGCCAAATCTAGCAGAAAAGTTTCCCACCAAATCTAGCGGAAAATTTTCCTGCTAAATCTAGCGGAAATTTTCCCCGCTAAATTTAGCGGAACATTTTCCCCGCTAAATCTAGCGGAAAATTTTCCCTACTAAATTGAGCGGAATATTTTCCCGCCAAATCTAGCGGAAAATTTTCCCGCTAATTTAGCGGAAAATTTTCCCGCTAACTTTAGCGGGGAAAATTCCCTCTCTCGAGGTCACGTGACCCCAGGCCACGTGACCCCCCTCCCCGAGGTCACGTGACCCCCCCCCGTGCCTTCCCCTCCTCCTCAAGAGCTGCGCTCTAATTCGGCGTTACAGGGAGTTGTAAACGGCTTTCATTTTTTAGAGTGCAACAGCGAAAACTGGTGGGAAATTTTGTTATTTGAGGGTGGTGAAAATGTTTCTACCGCCCTGAAAATGGGCGGTAATGTCCATCTATTGAAGAGAGAGCAAATATTTCTCCAGTGACGAAATTACGGAATATTTTTCCCCCTTGTAGGAGACAAAGCTTTCCTCCATTTGCAAAAATAAGGGGCAAATTTCCTCCCCTTCCGGGGAACAAAGTTTTACTACATTGCTAAAAATAGGTGGCAAATTTCCTCCCCCTCTGGGTGACAGAGATTTCCTCCATGTGCATAAATAGGTGGCACATTTTCTCTCTTCTGAGAGGTCAACATTTTCTCCCTCCTCTGGGAGCAATTTTCGCCCTTTTGGAGAGTAATATATTGAGCGTCACGTTTCGTCCTTTTAAAAAAGAAATACTACTGATTTTTTTTAGAGTGTAGGCAATAACGTTTGGAGGGTTTTCTTAGCGTTAATGAAAGGGCACGCGGAGCCAAAGGCAAACAGGAACTTCCCTAAACAAATGCATACACAAGACAAAACACATTTGGAACGAAGCTCACAAGAGCAGGAATAAGCAGTACAAAACATATTTGAAGCCATCTTCACAAGAGAAGTTATACACACGGAAGAAACCATCCTGAAGTGGGGATCCCAAAAGCAAACATGCACAAGGCAAAACGTATCTGACGCGCGGGCAGGGGCGGATGTATGGGGCAGGCTTGGGGAGGGGGAGTCTGTTGAGATATGACATTACGTCCGAAACGTTGCCGAGATCTATCTTGTTGCCCCAATATTTGCCATGTCATAAAAACGAAACATTTGGCTGGAGCATATAAATTTTTGGTTAAAAAGTCAACTGTAGGAATTAAAGGGGGGGGGGGCTGTTCGCCACCTTCTTTCTACACCTCCCCTCCCTAAATCCACCCCTGGAGGCGGGGCTCTATAAAAAAAAAAGTGTACCGTTACAGCTTTCACGTTCACCCTCATTTGGGGCCTCCCAACCCCGCACAAACCATGAGCCGTGCCGTGGAAACGACCAGCATCGGCCGAAAGAAGCTCGCGATCCGCCGGAAAAACATAAAGTGAAGCTATCTCAAACACGCGCGCATGCACAAACTCGCGACAATATCATGGCCACTTACTCATTCGTCATTAAAAAAACGGAATATATATATACAAATTTTGTGAAATTTATAATAAACGCTATGAACTCGCTCTAAAAGTTTAATAATTACACTAGTTCATATCCCTGTCTTACGGTAGTTCATTCACACACATGCTTTCACCGTTTGGGGTTCCCTACATGGTCCCTCCCCCAACCCCCGGAACAAACTTCCCAAAACATGGCGATTCTGGCGGTGTCACAGTAGCGGTGGTGCATGTGGTGGCACACGCCTGCTCCGCTGCAGGTCGCTGTCTCGCTTCACATTGAACGGAAGCTCCGGCAGCCAGCCAGCAGTTGGGGATGCCATGACGACGGCGACACTCGCGATCTTCCGGCAAAAGCCGGAATTTCTACGCAAAGCCGCCAGAACCCAACAGCATGACACCCCGGCTTCTGTGACGTCAATTGTTTCCACTCAGCTTTCGATATGTAGGCGGAATAGGACGCTAGACACGCCGATCAAAAACGCCTTCCGGGCACCGCAGCAATGGGGTTTGTTTTAAACGCTTGACTTCTAACATTCTCTAGCCAAGCCTGGCAAGATAGAAAACGTTTTAGAAAACGTTTTAGAACCCCATCGTTAGTCCACGCCGCGAAAGAGCGAAACAAAAAAGGCGACCGCAATCCGTCGCCGGGGAGTGGGTCACCGCCGCCGCCCGACAATGCGTCGTCGTCACGCTCCTCCGACCGGAGACTGCGTAATTCCGCTCCCGACAGCGGCGACGGCGCGGAGCTAATGAACTCCGAAACGTCCTCGTTCGGGGCGCAAATAGATACATAAATAAAATTGGCGTGGAGCGGGAGCGGGCGACCTCGCTCCTCTCCGGCGGAGCAGCGCGGCGCGGCCATTAGCATCCTAGGGAGCGGGGACAGCCAGGCCCTCCTCGCTCCCATTTGCTGCGGGGCGCCGACAAAGGCTATCCGGGAAGATACCACGTGACCCGCCCCGACCAATCAGGAACCCGCAGTGGGGTACCCTCCGCCGCCCGGTCCGGAGGTTTTCCTCGCGCCCCGACGCAGACGGCTGTGCTGTGTGCCGCGGCTTCCTCCCCGGCGGCTTCGTCTCCCCGTACCAAGGGCGCCGCGCCGAGCGTCTCGCCGCCGCCTGGCTTCGTCTATGACCGCCGATTTGGACCGCATCCGGGGCCCCGTCGACTCGTCCAACGGTGAGTACAGGTGCCCGGATTCGAGGCGCGAATGCTGTCGCAAGCCGCGTGTCGCTGCGACGCGGCGTCGCCGAGTTACGAGCGATTTCTGGAGACCTCCGTCGGCGAGCTGTTGTGGCGGCGCCTCGTTCCAAGATGGCGGCGTGGACGGCGCGCGGCGCTCGCTCGCGGCGGCGGCTCCTTTTCGCGGCGGCTCGCTCGCTTCGTCTCTCGTCGCCCGCTCGGGCGACGCTGTCGGGGTTTGCGTCGGGAGGCGCGTCCGGAAACACCTCTGAGGTCGCCACGGCGCTGGGAAGACCGTGGAGACCCGATCCGCAGGGGCCCGTATACGCGCGCGGCGGCCATTGCTGGCGCCTGCAGCACGCGTTCGTTTCCGGGTGTCGTCGCGTTCGGTGCCCCGGACTCGCGGTCGAAGCTTCGACAACGTTGCCACGCTTTGGGCCCGGCGGTCGGGAGTTGCAGCGACTGTCGACGGAACGCGAGCTTGTACAGCGTCCCGTCGGAGGAGGTGCTAACAGCCGATTTTGAGAGGGGTTCCATGCATTCAGCCGACGTTCAGCGGGCCGAATGCGTGGCTCCTCGAGGCAGGCGCAGGAGCTTGCCCCGAAACACTTGGCAGCGATGACGGTTCCGGTCCGCGTTCGCCGCTGCGGGCTGTGGGCCGATTCGGCGACTTCCCAGCGAAGGCGTTTACAAAACAAGACGGTCCCCGTCGACTGAAACTGGACCGCGGCTAAAACAAAAGTCCTCACGTCCGCGTCCGCTAGGCCTAACTCTGTCTGTGCTCGTGTTCGCTTTGCCCAGCGCTTTTCCCGCCTTAGTACGTCGGGCTGCTGGCTCGAACCCGCGGCAGTTGGGTTTCATTCTCTCTGCGCATGTGATACTCGTCGTATACGGCAAACTCAAAAGAAGAACCTCGCTGATGTCGGAGATTATCAGAAAACTTATTCCGCCCTGCCTTCGGCTGTGGGATAATAATCTGTGTGTAGCTTTCGACTGTATACTCTGCAGGTACCACACCATTGTTGAAACAACGTCGGCCCATCACTGGCAAAGCTTGGCCAGACCAACGCTGCTGTGCGAACGTTTGAGGGGACAGCCCTCCCCTCCCCTAATTTGTGGCACTTCATAAAGCGCGAAGCCGGGTACCTACGCCGCCCACGCAGTGTGAGTTGTGAATTGTGCTTGTATATCCGTCGCGGGCCCAAAGTGACCTCCACCAAAGCTTCGACCCTTCGCTGCCACGCCTGCAGCACACTGCTCTCCATACCCCGACAAGTCCCTCGAGTGTAATCCTTACTGCCGTAGCTGCAAGCGTCGACAACAGCCCACTGGAGACTGGCTGTCCGGCTAGGATTCAAGCTGATGAAGACTACAAAGTATTACTACTAGGGCTGGGCGATTGATCGATTAACCTTCCGATTAATCGATTAAGGCTTTAATCGCGATCAAATTTTTTAACCGGTTAATCGGTTTTTTAATCGGTACTGAAAAAGAAGTCAACTGGACACACGCATGGCTCTATCCTGGACGACCTGCCCGAACTAGGGGTGACTCATGCCCCCCCCCCTCTGTTAAGGAAAACGCTGCGTGGCGTGCATCCTGTCGTTCTCTCCTGAGCGGTTTTCTGTTCCCAGCCAGGTGCTATGAGTATGAGCAAGGCTCGCGAAGCGTCATGTGTTCGAGGATATCCACTACAGTTCTACCGAGGCCAGACGAACAAGCCGGGCCCGCAATTGATCCCTTTAGGCCGCGCTTCAGACGGAGCAATTTTGCCCAGCAACTTGACGGAGCTAACACCAGCAACACGGTTGCTTCCTAGCGTTCTCAGATCGCAGCAACCGAATTGCTAGATCGTGTCCGTCATCAACGGATCGAGCAACTCGAGTTGTCCTGCAGCGGCTGTAGACACATCAGTGACGCGTTTATAAACGTGTATCTATCCGTGGTGGTGATGATGACAGTCTAGAATACTATGCTTCTGGTCTGAAACGATCGTTTTTGAAAACGATCCATTTCAAGCCAGAACCGAGTCGTTAGCATGTCATCATGCCATCACGGGGATGTACGAAAATATCGCGTCCCTGATAGGCTGAGCGTGCCAAACGTCGTATACGAAATTGCTCCGAGTTGCACGCATGTTTGATCGGACCAGATCTCAGCAATTCGTGTCGCTGTCTACGGAACGCTGGCGAACAACGCCGCCAGTGCTGCACGCAAGATTGCTGACGAAAGTTGCTCCGTCTGAAGCGGGCCTTACGACCGCGAAACTTCACGTGTTGAGGATCTATTACACATCCTGCCCAGGCAAGACAAACAAGCAAAAAACAAGCTGGGTAGTGTTGCGAAAGGCCTTGGGAAACGACCTTCCCTAACTAATCCGACCGGCACGGGTGAACGCCCTGGAGCATCGTCGCCAGACGCCAGGTGGCTACGGTCAGCTGCGCCCGGAGACAAAGCGAGAGGCACCTTGGAGTCGCCAACGCACCTTGGTACACGGGGACGACGTGACCTTCTCCGAAGGATCATCGGGTTGACCCACGCCAGTGTCATCTGGCCGTCTTTGCCGTCCGGCCCCTCTCCTTGCTTCTGCTGTCTGACCTCGACGCACGGCGACCCGACAGCCTTGGGACGTCCTCGACAGAGAAGGGGGCTTTACTCAATTTCCCCGGCTTAGATAGCCCATGGGATTATCCCCAACCCACGGAAGCCTGGACGCCTGCAATTATGGATGTCTTCCGCCTTCCTCGAGTTCGATGGCACCATTGTCCGCCGAGATTGACCGGCGACACCGCGGCCAAGGATGTCTGGCCCTTCCGTGTGTGTGCCGCGTGTGGCAGTGTGTGAGAGAGGGGAGGGCATACTTGAATGTTAGGGACTGGCCCCACAGGCTTGGTGAAGGCCTGAACCCTGGGGATTCCCTACTAGGGATCCGGGGACATGTGACATTATAAAATGAGCAGCAGGCCGCTGCTACAATGTGTTCTCATAGTGTTCTCGAGTGTTCTCCCGTCAGATGATGTAACCTGTCTATTTGTATATAAAAAGAGTTATATAAGAGACACCCCTCCTGCGCCCTGGTCCTTCCCGAGTCCGGCCAGGTCATGAGTTCCTGCCCTCACTCGGCTCCCTGCCGCATACCAAGAGCCCGGACAACCGCTCGGTCCCAACAGTAGCTAACAACGCCTTGGCTGCTTGTTCCAGTATTCGGCCCGCAAAAGTGGACAAGTTCACGAGTATGAAAGGCAATCTCGCTGGAAAGTTTGGGTTTAAAGTAAACTCCAGTGGTGAAGCTTTAACTCGAAGGAAGTTCACTGCATCATCTGCAAAAAGCCGTTTTCATACAGTGGAAGCGTAAGGTCGCTTCAGTATCACCTACGAGCGAAGCACCCATGTACGCCGCTGCAGCAAGGACCATCCGCCAAAACGCAGACAACAATCAACGCCTTCTCATCGAGGTCCCTTTCTCTGAAAAAATAAGAAAGCATCGCCCAAGCTTTGACTTCTTGTCTTCCTGTCGGAGAATGTGGAACAACTTTGTCTTCGGAGCTGGAGCAAAAATATGTGAGTCTTTGAATCGTTGAACTACATGTATCCTCAATTGTCAATGTCCTTTGCGCCGTGTAACAGAGAGTAAAATAGGTCTTCAAAGGCAAGACGAGTTCTTGTATTCTTTTTAATATATTATTTATAAAAATCAACGCAACCGATTAATCGATTAATTAATCGATTAAAGGGTGGCGATTAATCGGGTTAAAATTTTTAATCGACGCCCAGCCCTAATTACTACTAAGACACAAACGGTATGCCAAGGAATACCCCACCCCGTGAGAATCTACGGCAGTGTGCAGCATCGCCCAAGACAATCGAGCCAAGAGCCCTATACCAAAAACCCAGCATCCCGACGGCAACCGATAATCATCTGTTGGACTTCGCAGCAATGGCTGCGGAGAATCAGCCGCGACACCATTCGCCGAGCCCACCGAACTCTGATCGGGGCCCAAATTGACACTGTCCGCGCAGCAAGATTACATCTAATCTAAACAGAGCTTAACAAGGGGTGAGTGACCCGGCTCCTTCTATAGCTTGCCGCCTATAGGCCCCCAGCAATCCCACAAACCCTTACACACAGAGGAGCACTTGCAATGCCGAGTCCACCCATAATAATAATACAATGATGATGATGATGATGTCATTATCACTATCATCATGGGGGGTGCGAAATTTCATTTGCCAAGGGCGCCGTCATATCTAGTTTCGCCACCGGGTTCTGGTGAGGGAAAAGAATTCACGGAAAGCACGACAGCCCAGCCAGAGACCGTTTCTCGACTCGTTCGTACGGTCAGCCAGGCTGGGAAGATTGGACGCTACAGAAAGGCAACAGACTTCGACTTCTTGGAAAACGAAAGGACGGCTTCGAGCTTACAAAAGAGCAGAAAACGAGTGAACCATAAAACCGTGGCGTGGGGTTCGTGTCGAGTGGGACCGTGGACAGAGTGACCGTGGCGCATACGTCCGCTCCCTTCCTCCCCCGCCCTCCTCTACCCTCCTTCATCCCTCCCCACTCCTCCGCGCCTTGTTCCCCAAAACAAATTTTTTCAACGAAACCGTGCTTTGCTTGTTGATGTTTCCGTCTATACACACGCTCACTCCCGCAAACAGAGAAGCAGCTCCAATTAGACCTCGACCCGGCTCATCCTTGACAGCGCTGTGAAAGCTGAATACTGGCTGGGCCAACCAGCTATGTGGCTCCTGTTGCTTGACTTCACACTAGTGGATACGTAGGGCAAAAACAGGAGGAATGCGATGGTGGCAGCTCATTGGAACAAAGAAAAATCTAGCATCGACCCTGCTGACAGTTTAAACAGTAACTTTCGACAGCAGGCAATAAGCTGGTCGGGGAGCACAACAAAACGGCTTGGGACATCCAAGCTGAGCCCGTATTCTTCGTATTCTCGTCAGCGGATTGGTCCTTCGGGAACTTAGATCGAAATTTTAGGAAAGGAAACACAGCCCGAGTTTTCTGAGAATAAACGGTGACTCACTTGGAGACTGGAGTTGTGAAGCCGCCTGTAAGCGTGCACGAAAGACATGAAACGTGCTGTTCACTGAAAATTGGCCTGTTTTTAATAATTTCTGGACGGAAAAGTCAGTTCAGCTGAGAGATTGTGAAATAATATTTTGCGTGACGTCTTGGTTCTGATAAGTTTGGTGATCAAGAAAGAAGATCAAGCGGGTCATTCGGTCGGAGAACAACCTTCATAACAGGAGGAGTCTTTGAAATGTTCCCAGAGGCAAGTACCGCATCTTGGTCTCACAGCTAGTTCGTTTTAGTAGGTAAAGTATCCCCTATTTAGGCAACATGCAGCAAACATACAAAAACCTTATCTTCAGGGAAATCGTGTTTTGAAGCTCGCCGACGCCAAACTCGGATTAATTCGAATGGTGTGCATGCATGCCTCCACCGCCCAAGTGCATTCGTCGCATGTTCATAGGATTTAGTTCTGTCCCGGTTGGACAGCGCAATTGTCGCTTACCTTGAGCACCTGTTCAAGTTCTTTAAGACTTTATAGATTCGTTCTCCAAAAATTATTAACCTAAAATATTGGGTAGAAAGTAATGAACATTTTATTTCTGTTTTAGTTTTGATGAGGCCCAAAATTTTCCCCTTCGAACACGCAGTATTTAGTGTGTATTTTTCGTATTCCTTTGGAGTAACGCAAAAGTAATCGAGTAAAGTAACGAATTAATTAATCGATTACTTTTTACGGCGAGTAATTTGTAATGGTAATCCATTACTTTTAGGCAAAGTAATTGTAACTGTAATTAATTACTTTTTTAAGTAACGGGCACAAGTCTGCTATATGCGTATACCTTATATATCTCCACCATGGGTTTATTCAGCGTGTTTGTAATTAAAAGGTTAATTACTCGAAAGTAGTTATTAAACTAGTTATACCGAACGTTATTGATTTTCCCAAATTGGATTTTTGGCAAAAACCAATACGACATTAAATTTATTTCTGTGCGAGGCGTATACTGTTGGCAGGATCAGTTCTGCGATAGTGTAAGCATATGACATTAATTTTGGCAGCCGTTCTGATGTTATCAGCCTTGAGACAATAAGCATCTTCCATATTGACCTTACTGCCGTTCCTTACGTCTGCTTTTAGGGTTCTCTTTCAAGACCCAACGTTTCCTTTTTAATTTATATCTTAAAATAGTTTAACACCTATAGATATTTATTTGAACACAGTTCATTTATACTTTCTGAGGAGCTCGAATTAGTGGTGCAAAACTATCGATAGTACTATCGATAGTCGCCAAAAATCTGACAATCGATAGTAAAAAAACTATGATAGTACTATCGATAGTCGACTATCGAAAAACTATCGATAGTACTATCGATAGTCGACTATCGAGAAACTATCGGTAGTACTATCGATAGTCGACTATGGAAAAACTATCGATAGTCGACTATCAAAAGCTATCGATAGTACTATCGAAAAACTGTCAATAGTACTATCGATAGTCGACTGTCGGAAAATTATCGTTAATCGACTATCGGAAAACTATCGATAGTGGACTATCGTAAACCTATCGATAGTACTGTCGACAGTTTACTATCGATAGTTCTGCGACCCTAGTAGTTTCCGTCGCTCCCTCCTCTTTTTCTCGCTTTATATTTTCAAATGGGACAGCAACTAGCCCAAGCACTTACCGTCCCAACTTTGGTTCAGCTTTCAGTGATGACGAAGACGGGATTCTGGGCGAAGAGAGGAGGAAGGGAGGCCAGCGGCGGTGCGGCAACTGTCTTCGCTCTAGGTAGTTCGATAGTATCGCAGAACTATCGATAGTTCTGCGATACTATCAATAGTTTTTTTTCCAAAACTATCGATAGTATCGATCAGGCACGTATCCAGGGGGAGGCCCATGGGGCCCGGGCCCCCCCGAAATCTTCCATTTTGTTGGGACCTCCTCTCCCCCTCCCCCTCATACAGCATTTTGTCAGGGGCGGGCCCCCCCCCCGAAACAAAATCCTGGCTACGTGCCTGGTATCGATAGTCGATTTATCGATAGTTTTGCATCACTAGCTTGGATTCCAAAGTTTCATAGCTCACATGAGTAGTAAGTAATCTTGGATAGTTCACATGCAGTTCATGGTTATGCTTATCAATACGCTTTATGCTCGAGCTTCAAAGGCCATGAGTGGCCCCTATTGCCAAGAAAACTTGTTACGCATAAAGCACGTTACCCATGATATCAAGCGTCACCAGATAACCTCATCGTTACTTTTTAGGTGACTATAAGGGGCTTACAATTACGCTTGCGTCACGGGGCACGAAAATCACTGTCGTGCCGCATATTATAATTTATAAGAGGCGACATGTAGAATATAGTGCACTACTTTTGCTCTCTGAACAACGTACATTGCGCAACACTGTCAGCGCTATCCCGCGGCGCTTTTGTCATTTATCGGATTCAAGATATGACAAGCACTAAACCGTACCGGGTTGGTGGGCCGCACTTTGCACCGCAAGGCTTGATGAAAACCGCCCGATTCTAAAAAATAAAAAATAACTGTAATTGTTTTGGCTTGGGTCGTGCTATTTATTGCACGTGAGAGATTATATCGCTTCATCCAATTTTACTTCTTTTTCGGGAAACGCACGTATGCATTATTCCCGGGGAATCGACGATGGCAGTAATGAAATTACACTAATTAAACTAGTTTTTGTTGTAATGAGTAATGTCAATCATTACTCTTTGGCATCGGCAATTGAGCGATGTAATTCATTACTGTAGGCTGGCCATGTACTCAAAATACTGATAGATATAATTTTTTTTTGTATTCATGGATATTTTTGTGTGCGTAAAAAACATTGCGCAGTGTTTTGATAAAAAAAATGAGCTTGGAAGGCCTAGTGGGGAAAAAAGAAACGTTATTAAATGTGAACACAATACGCGACTCATAGGTGAGTTGTCGGTATGATCAGGGAATGTGCAAAATACGTACTCAAGAAACGTATTTAGGATGATCTACTAAATATCCATTTGAAAATGTGTTTAGAGTAGTATTTAAGTTACTTTTACTACGAACTATCTTTAGCAGAGTACAAATACTTTGAAAAAGTAATTGAATTCCATGCGAACATGCTCGGCAAGTAGGTTGCAAGCTGGTAATATAAAAATTAAAAAAGTCAAAAGGCGGTGCTCTACTTGTCATGACTTCTCTGAAAATCACATTCTGCTGTGATCTTTGTGACTTTCAAAACGCCACTTATCTGCTGCAATCGAAGTTTCCTTTGAAATAATTCGGGATATACAACATAATTGGTACCGAAAGATTTCAAGAACAGGGTGGACTCACGTATTGGTAGCCATGGCAACTGGCGTCCTTTTGTTTGGCGACAGGCTCGTCTCATGACGCATCCGGCAATAAGTTCGTAATATGGCTTGTCGCGATTCGGCGGACTTGACGCGTAATCCGGCTTTGCATATTCCTAGCAGCCGAAATAGAAGCTGATCAGGCAGCCAGAATTGATGATGAGTACAGGAGTGAATTAGAAACGTGTAGGTACAGTAGAAACATTGGTTAGAGGACAGCAGCTTCGGTCGCTGAGCAGCAACCAAGAGCGAGTATTTTGTCCCCCAGCCAAGAGCGAGGGGGAGCGCCTGTACCTTCAAACTGTCCAAAAATATATTAGGAGCGTTCGCGTCACATTCTTCCGCTGACGGAATCACTCTTGCTTCAGACAAAACGTGTAAAATCCCGACGACGTCACCAACACTTTGCTAGCTCTAAGCGTAACGTGCCGTTCAAAAACAACTAGGAAAAAAAAAACAGAAGGCGGAAAGGACACATAAAGGTGGGCGGGCGTACTTTGGGCTATCCGTTTGGTCTTTTGTTGGCATTCGGAGACTGCGCTTTGCTCGTGTCTTGTTTCCTGTCCTTTGTTTGGTGGCTTGCCTCCAAGCGCGCAATAAGTTCAGCTGTGCCCTGAGTCCGACGACCCCTACCTAGTTCCGTAGATTGTTTCAGCGACAAATATTTTCGAAGGTTGAAAAATGTATTTGAGATACTGAATACAAGGCAGTGGGAAATGTAATTAAGATAGAGTAGCGAATACTCCAGACGAAATGTATTTGACCAAGGCAAGATCTACCGACAGTGACGACAATGTGCAATCAAACGAAGAGGAGATGCGACGAATGGAAGCGAAGGAGAACCAACTGGGAAGACGAACCTAGATGATGAACTACGAAAACGTACCACGACAATGAACCACGAAGCCGAAAAACGGCGATACGCCAGGTTGAGGACGGACCACAACGAATGAGTGCTCGCTGTAAACGACAGATGGCGACAACGACCAACGATGATGACGTGAAACAACGATGACGACAAGCAATAGACTACGAATGACGGTTACGAGAAACTGTTACGGCAAACAACAGACGACGAAAAACGGCTATTATGAGAAACAACGGTGACGACAAACAACGGGCGACGAGAAACGATAACTACGAAAAACAATGATGATGACAAACACAATAAACAGCGGCTACGAGTAACAACAATGACGACGAACAACAGATGTTGACAGACGACGACGACGACGAGGAACAATGACAACAAACAATGTTGTTGCCAGACAACAGACAATGACAAACGACGACGGCTGGATAGCAAGGATGACAACATACAGACGACGAAAAACAACCACAAAAACAAACAACCAAACAACATACAAGAAAGAGCGATGGCGACAAACAACAGACAACGGCGACTATGAGAAACAAGGATGATCACAGATAACAGACGACGACAAACGAAGGCTACGAGAAGCTACGATGATGACAAACAAACGAACAACAACAAACAATGACTGCGAAAAACAACATGACGACAAACGACGACTGCGAAAAACAAGACGGCGAAAAACGACGTCGAGAAACAACGATCACGACAAACGATACACTGCAACATACGACGACTACGAGAAAGAACAATGATGACAACAGACGACGACAAACGCCGACAACGAAAAAGAAAAAAGCGACAACAAAAAACAACAGACGACGAGAAACGACTATTACAAGGAACAATGATGACAACAAAAACAGACGACCAAAGAGAACTGCGAGAAACTAAGATGACAACCAACGATGTTTACGAGAAACAACAATCGCGAGAAACAACAGACGACGAAGAACAAGGAAGCAGCGATGACGGCAGAGAACAGAGGACGAAAAACAACGACGACGCGAAACAACAATGACGACTCGTGTTCACGCAATGAGAACGCGGTTCCCAGCCAAGCGCCGACGCAGCGCTGGTGTCTAGTTTGTGCCCCGCGTTGGCCTTTTTTTTATATGTGGGGCTGAAAATTGGGCATGCTTTTTTTTTCTAGGAGTTGTTGGTGCGCCGCGCCCTTCCGTCCGCAGCTCCGAGGAAGAACGAAGAAGAGAGTACCGACCAGACTTGTACACGTTACAGAAAAAAGTAACCGATTACAATTACAATTACTTCACAGTAAAAAGTAACCAATTACAATTACAGTTACAGCCTCAAAAAAGTAATCGATTACTTCCCACTTTACTTTTCATTCAACTTTTTGTATCACGGTAACATAATCCTTGGAATCCCGCGCTCAATTGTTGCAGCAAAAAAGAACAAAAACCTTGAACGTTCTTGCTTACAGCTGAGTGAGTGACGCCAACACACCCAGTCCCTCTCGTGAAAAAAAATAAAAAAGAGCGCTGTTTAAATACATTACTCACAAGAGGCTGGATAAGGTCATTTCTCATATCTAAACGTAATCTCCGGTGTACCAAAAACAAACAAATGTACCCAGGAAACGAAGCATAGTGAAGTGGCCTACTAATCCTCGACGTCCCGTGCTTAGTAGCTTCGAAAAAGAAAAAAAATAGAATGACCGTTGTTCAGAGCTAAGTGACTCCAGCACATCGAAGAAATTGATAGAAATTGTAATGGGTAGTTTTGTAATCGATTACAGCAAAAAAGTAATTCAATTACAAAGATCGTTACTCCTTAAAGGAAGTAATTGAAGCGTTACAAAATTCCAGTAAAAGTAATCGATTACAAGTAATCCATTACTTGTAACGCGTTACGTACAAGTCTGGTACTACCGACCGAGCGCCTGCTTTAGCGCCCGTGCTAATCGACGTGTGCCTCCCTTCACGTTCGCTTGACGTTCGCTCTCCGAGGGCTTCCTCAGCGCCCCCTACAACAACGCCTGCCCTCCTCCTCCTCTCTATCCCGGCTATCGATTTTCGAGGGCATCCGCTGCGTTGAGAGACGAAGTTCGCTTTGGCGCTTTGCCTGCTTCGGCTCGCTCTGCCGCCGTGTGCGCGAAGGCACGCTTCCGCAAACTGGCTTCGACGCGCGTGTCTGCGCTGATAGCCAGAAGGAGGCTGCCTGTTTCCAGGGCGGCTCTGGTGGCTTCCCTGGGGCAACTGCCGGCTTCTTTCGGAGCCGCGTCGGGATGATGGCTGGGTGCACACAGCAAGGCCGAGGCGGCGGCTTTGCATCGTTTCTGACGACGTGATGCACACTTTCTGCTATGCACCGCTCGAGAAGAGCGCACTTTTGTGAATGGAATTCTCTCTGGAGTTCCAGAAGGCGAGGCTGGTGAAAGGCTTTTGAGTGTAAAGGACAGCGAGGTATATATAGATGGTGGAGGTAACCACGTAGAGGTTATAGGACTGGTGGCGTAAGTCGAGGGGAGAATAGTTTCTGGTTCTTTTCCTGTCGCTCTGTTGGGCGGAAGGTGCGCACCCTGTTCTGCCGAGACGTGTGAGGTTGATTTCATCGTTTACGATGTGAGACCTCGGAGAAATTTCGAGACTCGGATGTTCGAAGAATTTGGTTGAAAAATAAAGATTTACGAGGGGAATCGAAAACGTTAAATTAAGAAAGATGTCAAATGTCGCCGAGGACCACTCGTCGTGTCCTCGGGGCTTGTTGCGATGTCTTGTTGGCCAGACTCGGGATATTTGGGGAACGGTTGTCACACCGGCCGGACGATTCAGGTGTCTTCGTCGTCAGGTATTCCTGAGACCTGCGGGCTAAAGTACGCAATCGTAACACCGCTACCTCTTTAGTCGTCCCCCCCCTCTTTGTAGTGAGTGGTGGCGGCCAGATTCCGACCTGGTCGGCGGCTCTGCCCCATGTTCCTGGCTGCTGGCTTAGTGTTTACACGCTACAGAAAAGAAATGAACGAAATTCATTGTGTGTTACTTGTAGACAAGAGGGACGCCCTACCTCCCTATGTTGCCTCGAGATGAATTTAACGCGTTACCTTTACCAGCAAGAAGTAACGGCATGTTACTTAAGAAAACGTAAGTAAAACATAAGGGGCGGGATGAACGTGTACGGTTAGCACGGAGGTACCGAGGCGGACCATGTTCACACAGATTGAGTCTATAGTTCTCCAGAAAATTGAATAACACAAGAGTAATTATGTTCTTAAGAAAGACATAGCGTACATGGCCGGGTGGTAGCATTAGGACATGTACATTTCGCATTTCAGTCAAGTCCGAAAGTGCTATCTCAGGGCTTGAAGTGCTATCAGATTGCATTACAGCATGCATAACTGATGTTCTCCAAGAAAAACATTATTCACAGTAAAAACTCTTCACCGAACGAACGTTATTTTGGCCCTTTTTTGTGTCATTAGTTGTTTTTTTTTTAATATATATAGTTTTTTCTACTATAATTAGGAATCATAAGTTGTTCGGCGCGCTGACACTTATTTCAGTTTTTTATATTTTTGGTCAGTTAAGTTGACGTTTACTTCTCGGAACGAAAGGTAGTTCATAAATATATATATCACCTTAGGGTAAAACGGTTACAGGACTTCGGACACATAACGTCTTAGTAGCCAGCAGCGCAGTCAAGTGGACACAAGGTTTCTTCGAACTTTGCGCAGTGCTTTTTAAGTGCCGTCTAGAAAGGACTTTTACCGTTCTTGCTCCATTCCAGGGATTGAAGACGGCCCCACGTGGTGCGTCGTACGTTTGTCGACCGAGTGCCACGCACAGAAACGTCATGCAAAAGGCAGTCTGCATACGGATTCGAACGCGAGTCACCGCGAGATCCGCGTTCTTCGAATGCCGCTTGGCACTGAGTTCAAGGGGAAACTTGGCACGAGGCATTCGAACCACGGACATTGCTTTGACTCGTGTTTGCAGAATGTCTTTTGTATGATGTATGAGAGTGTGACCCCGGCTTAATGGGTGTTTCCACCTCAAATCATGGACGGGTTTTGGGTAGAATTTTCAAATTCGATCAAACGTTTAAAAAATATATAAGTTCGTGAGCATTCTCGAAATGAAAGAGAGCGCAAACGACAAGCTTGGAGTATTTTTTTCTTTGTTTTCAACTTATCGACTATTGAAGCGGCCAAGGCGAAATATTTCTCCCACCAGTTGGGGATTGCATGTTTGACCGCTCAATATTCTCTCACTTTTCACACTACTGCACTTGGACCCTTCTGTGACACTCTCGAAAACAAATTTCATTATCCTTAATGAATGGAAAAGAATATTGTATTTTATAATAACTCTTAAAAAGATGTCCAACTGTCCTGTTTGTTTGTTTTTTTTGCAAAGTTTGGAAAGTTCTTTCGTGTGATCTATTTAAGAAATTTGAGTGACCTTTATATCATCCGAAAGCTTAAACTTATATCTTTCTATTGCATGCAAATGCAGTAATTTATGTACACAATAAACTCATTTGAAGTAGCGATCGTTTCGAAAATTGCAAACAGATTTTCTCAAAACCCCCATGTCTTATTTTCTTCGTTTTGTATTAGCAGCGAGGTATAATAGGGTTTTATTATAAAACATAAATATTTAACATAGTACGTTGTTTATATAACCGGAACTAAAGCTTGAGTATAACCGGAAACAAGGTTTGTGCGTTTCAAAACGGCAAATTTTGTTGCGGAGTAAAATCACTTTTATTCCTTAGCGCGCGCAATTTCAATTATTTTTGAGCTTACGCGTTGAGGTCTGATTGCCGCCGTCGCTCATAGATGGCGGTAGCTGTCCAGAGTTCTGTGTCATCATTTGTTTGCTGACGGACACGATCCTATGGAAACTAGCCCTTAACAGCTCCCCTGTAAAATGACCTTATCCAGCCTCTCGTGAGTAATGTATTTAAACAGCGCTCTTTTTTTTTTGATTTTATTTTTTCACGAGAGGATTGGATGTGTTGGCGTCACTCAGCTCTAAGCAAAAACAATCCATGCTTTCTTTTTTTTTTTTTTTGGGGGGGGGGGGACAACTGAAAGCGAGACCCTGAGGATTATGCTACCGTAATACAAAAAAAAAATTGAATGATAAGTAACGTAGGAAGTAATCGATTACTTTAGAGTAATCTTTCGATTACTTTTTTGAGGCTGTAATTGTAATTGTAATCGGTTAATTTTTACAGTGAAGTAATTGTAACTGTAATCGGTTACTTTTTTTTAGTAACGTGTACAAGTCTGATTCTAGCACGCTCTTGAGGCACGGCTGAAGAGGAGCTGCCTCTCTCTTTTCTTTCCTGAAATGTATCCCATCTTGATGCGACTTCAGCGGGTGTGTCCCCTTTTTCTTCGCCCATTTGTGTTACCCTGAGGCCTGTTGTCGCTCTGCTATGACCGCCTTACTTCTCTGTCCCACCAGCTTTTTGGTGTGTGTTTGCTTCTCCTTATTCCTCTTTGTTCGATTTTGAACTTCCCTAACCCACTTTTAAAGTTGCTGTTTACTAAATCCTCATATGTCCATTCTCTATCCAGTTGTCTGGATACTATACTCTCCATTCGTCCTGATACTTATTGTAGTTGGGCGTCGTTTAGGGTCTATTTACTTTCTCGTGAAAGACAGCATTGTCCTGGTCGTGTATGTTCTTTTTCGTCGTCCGCGTTTTCAGAGCCGTTTTCCCCATCATTAATAACGTCACCCAACTGGACCATTCACCGCCTTATTCTCGTTCAAGAATTTGCAACTCTGGTTCCCTGCACCAAATTTCATTTTCAGTCACTTAATATCACTTCCTAAGCATTTCGTGCCTTCCTCATCCATTTCCCTGTGTCCTAATCTGTTATACAATTTGCTAGACATCAGAAATCAGTTGTTGCGAAATGTTTCTCTTCCACGTTTTTTTTCCATCGCATTTTACTTGGGCGTTAACCAGCACGATAGATCAGGCATCGCAAAATTCTTTTAGCATCCTCCCTGTTGAATCTGTATATCCGTCGAAATCTAACTGAGCATCAATGTCTCCTAAGATAGGTATTTCCTGATTTAAGCCAATTTCTCCAACATCTTTTAAAATACACGTCAAGTGCTGTGCATTTTCCTCTTTTGACTCAGTCCCTGTTTTCAGATAAACAAATCAGATGAGCGTGTCTAAACCTCTGATAGTGCTTTTTAACCACATGTGTTCTCTGCAGCTTTCTCTCACCCTCTCCCTGCCCTGCCGTTTCATTAGCATCCCCAATCCGCCTCCTTTCCGTTCCCTCCACAACGATTGCATCCCACCCAAAAATAACCTGCCAAGTAGGGTGGTTCCTCCATATCTGTAAAGGTCCGTTCACCTCTTGCGACCGAGTTCGACCGAGAGAGACCAAACCGGTTTTAAGCCTCTTGCGATCTCTTAGGACCAGCTCCGCTGCAGCCGAAGCTGGTCTGAAAGATCGCAAGCAACTAAGCTCGGTTTGTCTCTCGGATCGGCTCGATGCAAACGATGAACGCTTAAGATGCAGATACTCTGCCGATCCGTACACTTCAAAATCTACATGATTTCAGGGGCGGTGCAGCGACATTCGCTTGGAATGTCTTTCACTTACAATTCTTACTGGCACTAGTGTGACCCGAGTATACTCGTACTAACGCCACTGACCGAGAAACTCTTTAGTTGCGGTGCAATTTCAAGAAAAAGCCAGCGTTTTCTTCCAATCCCTTCTTCGCAAAAAAAAAAAAAAAAAAAAAGTTGATGATTTAGCTTGGAGTTCGCATTATCCCCAGTGACGATCTTTGATTTCGGCTCATAGACTGGACCCCAGCATTGCGGGAACACTCGATTTGGGCTTGTGGGAATGAATAGCTGTCATTGCTCGTGTTCAATCGCTTCAATGACGCCAATAGCCGAACCCTAACAATGTCCGGAACTCGGCGCATGTCCTGTGCGTGACCAACCTCAGCGCGTGGCTATGATGATCATTGGCGGCGTATAATCGGCTCCTGATCACGTGGCCGCTTGTTCTGGCTGCAAGTTCAAAAAGTAAACGCCGCTCTTTTTTTTTAGGTAATTTTTTTAAATTGTATTGCGTGTGGTTAAAAAGGAACGCGCGTTTTATAGGTCATTAACGTCAGGGATTTCTTCTGAACGGTATTAGCGCAAAGTAAAAAAAAATCGTTGCTCGCCCCTTTAATTTGTTCCGCAATTTCTTCCCACTTTATTATATTTCTGTCCCCTTGCATATGTATAAATCCTGCTGCTTCTTTTCCTTTCTTTTGCGAGGCTTCCTCCCTCCCTCCCCTTTCCTAGTTGCATTTGAAGTCTCTGCAGCTACCTGAGGGCTCTGCCGGCTTCTAAAAAAGCCTTTGTCCTATAGACGCGTGCGTGGCGCGGAGCTCGGTCGCCACAGCAACCGCCCCGCCGTAAGCAATCATAAGCGGTCGTTAGGCAGTTCGATCACACTCAAAAGCAAGTGTATGAGAACAGGCTCTTCCCTGGTTCTGCGGCGGACTTGTGCCCGTTACTTCAAAAAAGTAATTAATTACAGTTACAATTACTTGGCCTAAAAAGTAATGGATTACCGTTACAAATTACTCGCCGTAAAAAGTAATCGATTAATTACTTCGTTACTTTACTCGATTACTTTTGCGTTACTCCAAAGGAATACGAAAAAGACACACTATATACTGCGTGTTCGAAGGGGAAAATTTTGGGCCTCATCAAAATTAAAACAGAAATAAACATATTCATTACTTTCTACCCAATATTTTAGGTTAATAATTTTTGGAGAACGAATCTATAAAGTTTTAAAGAACTTGAACAGGTGCTCAAGATAAGCGAGCCTTGCGCTGTCCAACCGGGACAGAACTAAATCCTATGAACATGCGACGAATGCACTTGGGCGGTGGAGGCACGCACACCATTCGAATTAATCCGAGTTTGGCGTCGGCGAGCTTCAAAACACGATTTCTCTGAAGATATGGTTTTTCTATGTTTGCTGCATGTTGCCTAAATAGGGGCTAGTTTACCTACTAAAACGGACTGGCTGTGAGACCAAGATGCGGTACTTGCCTCTGGGAACATTTCAAAGACTCCTCCTTGATGAAGGTTGTTCTCCGACCGAATGACCCACTTGATCTTCTTTCTTGATCACCAAACTTATCAGAACCAAGACGTCACACGAAATATTATTGCACAATCTCTCAGCTGAACTGACTTTCCCGTCTAGAAATTATTAAAAACAGGCCAATTTTCAGTGAACAGCACGCTTCATGTCTTTCACACGTTTACAGGCGGCTTCACAACTCCAGTCTCCAAGTGAGTCACCGTTTATTCTCAGAAAACTCGGGCTATGTTTCCTTTCCCTAAAATTTCGGTCTAAGTTCCCGCAGGCCCAATCCGCTGACGAGAACCCTAGCATTCTCGTTTCTAAGAATACGGGCTCAGCTTGGATGTCCCAAGCCGTTTTGTTGTGCTCCCCGACCAGCTTATTGCCTGCTGTCGAAAGTTACTGTTTAAACTGACAGCAGGGTTGATGCTAGATTTTTCTTTGTTCCAATGAACTGCCACCATCGCATTCCTCCTGTTTTTGCCCTACGTATCCGCTAGTGTGAAGTCAAGCAACAGGAGCCACATAGCTGGTTGGCCCAGCCAGTATTCAGCTTTCACAGCGCTGTCAAGGATGAGCAGGGTCGAGGTCTCATTAGAGCTGCCTCTCTGTTTGCGGGGTGAGCGTGTGTATAGGCGGAAACATCAACAAGCAAAGCACGGTTTCGTTAAAAAAAAATTGTTTTGGGGGAACAAGGCGCGGAGGAGTGGGGAGGGATGAAGGAGGGTAGAGGAGGGGGGGGGGGAGAGGAAGGGAGCGGACGTATGCGCCACGGTCACTCTGTCCACGGTCCCACTCGACACGAACCCCACGCCACGGTTTTATGGTCCATTCGTTTTCTGCTCTTTTGTAAGCTCGCAGCCGTCCGTTCGTTTTCCAAGAAGTCGAAGCCTGTTGCCTTTCTGTAGAGTGTCAAATCCTCCCAGCCTGGCTGACCGTACGAACGAGTCGAGAAACGGTCTCTGGCTGGGCTGTCGTGCTTTCCGTGAATTCCTTTCCCTCACCAGAACCTCACCAGAGTCTTGTGTTACCATGCTAAAAGCGCGAAGGCCGTTGCATCGCCCTTCTTCCACTCTATTTCTCCCTTTGACGGGACGGAAGAATTGTAACGAGTAATTTCAGTAATTCGTTACTGAAAAAAGTAATGAGATTACGTTACAAATTACATTTTCAAAAAAGTAACGGATTCATTACTAAATTACAAGAAAAGTAATTAATTACAAGTAATCCCGTTACTTGTAACGGATTACTTCCAAGTCTGTTCTGCGGTTTGCGGCGGAATTGGACGCCCACCTCTTAACTGCCGGGACGCCCTCTATCGCCACATCGCGGTCGGCCGGCGGGGATCCCCCGAACGATCCAGACTCTTCATGAATGGCTCCGTCGTAGTGGGGGGGAACCCTCTTTTCTGACTTCGTTTCACTTTCTCCATTTCCATCTTTTGTCGTGTTTTGTTTCCGCTTTGGGGAGCGACACTCCGGTACAGGGCTGGGCGCAAGTGAGGGAGCAAGCAGCGTGAGCCGGTGCTCGGAAACGATCTGCTGCGCCGTTTATCCGTCCCCTCTGTGGAGGCCCCTCTTTCTCCCTCCTTTTTGCATTCTGGTTGTTCCACGATGACGGGGTTGTGTGCCTGACTTTGTGTATCCTTTTCTCCTTCGTGGCGGCCTCCTTCCCGGTCTCCCCGAGGCGCTCGCGTGCAGTCGGTCGATTGAGAGCTGCCGTGCGGCGCGACCTTGGCCGGTGGCGTCTCGGCGTCCCCCATTCACCGCTGGCCCTGATGCCGCCTCGCCTCAATGGAAGCGTTGTGCACCCGCTGGGGGAAGACGCAATCATGGCAGTGCCGTTTTATTGTACTCAATGTCGTAGGCATTTATGAAAAAAAAAAAGGAATGAAATACTTTATTTGCAGATAAAAGGAACTTGCTACCGAGTACCGACCTACGTTACCCCAAAATAAAAGGAACCTTGCCGTGACCGAGAAAATGTAACGCACGTTACTGTTTTTATTTCTGAATGGAAACGTTTCTGTTTCGATGTTAAAGGTATATTTCGAGATACCCTTACGTTATGCTCATACACTAAAGAGCAAGAAAATTATGCTTGCCGTTGACATGCTTCTTCAGTTTTAAGAAACAACGAAGATAATAAAATTGCATAGACACTATCTACCAAGAAACCTTGCATTCGTGTTCCATTTTTTTCTTTCTTTTCTTTTTGTGAGCTAGCGATTATAGGAACATATTTCAACTTTTTGTGCATTCTAGTGCTGTCTGTTAGATAAAGTGTATTCTTTCCGTGTTTTTCTTACATTTTTTCTTTAATAACAGTGCACGTATTTAATATTCTTACCGTGTCACAATATATAGGGTGTCTGAAATATCCAGGCCCGATCTAAAAGGGGCCCTAAAAATCGGCGCCTGCGCGTAGAAGTTAGTTATACTTTTCGTCAAAGGTCTATTACACAGGTCGGTTTCATTTTGTAAATATTACAAAAAATAGCTCCCTTTCTGCAAAAAAAAAAGTTAAAAAAAAAGTTTTTTAGGGTCAACTGGCGACGGCGACGCAGACGACCGTGTCAAGTGGCGGAGCGCGTTTGGCGCACGTATTGGTAGTGTCTGCAATAACCTGGCTTGATCTAAAATGGGCCGTAAAAATCGGCCCCTGCATGTAGCATTCTAAGCTTTCAGTAAAAGGTGTATTTCACAGGTCGGTATTTAACTTGTAAAACTACAAAGCGTAGCTCCCTCCCTGTAATATATAGGGCTAAAAAAGTTACCAGGGTCAACGGCGACGGTGACGCAGATGACCGAGTCGAGTGGCGGGGCGCGTTTTGGCGCACGTATTGATAGATGGCGCTACCTCCTTATTAAGACTGCTCGCGACGACCGTGGTCTATTAAAATTAATATAATATTTTTGATGTACCTTTTGGTTCAAAAATAAACGCAAACAATAAAAGGAAAACATTAACAAAAAAAAAACGCGTTTGCATAACGGCGGCAGCGTTCTTACTGCCGACGGATTTCGTCAGGGTGTAATTTGCTTTCTTTCGCTGGTCGGCCACACCTCCCGACGCCGCTCCCGACGCCATGTATATATATATATATATATATATATATATATATATATATATATATATATGCAGACTTTCATGTAATCCGTTACAACTTAATTGCTTGTAATCCCTTAATCCCTAGGGTGCCTTCATGTGCGCTTTGCTTGGGGTGATGACATCTGGCCATTTCGTTTCTAACGTTTATTTTTATTTTTTGTTCTCAAGCGCGTGAAAGAGCGTGTCCCTGCACGCGCTCGTGGCGTTGACTGTGCTACAGCGACATTTTGTTTCCTGCGATTTCTTTGTATTTTTCCTGTGAGCGCGTGCTGTCGGCATCGGGTACTACAAACGATGGCATCACCCTAAACAGAGGGACATTGAGGCACTCTATTAATCCCTACATCTATCAGTAATTTTAAGGTAATAATTACATATTTTAGAAGGTATCACAACTGTAAAGAAATGACCTTACTTTTTTAGGTAAGGGAATTTTTGTAATTCGTTACATTTTTTTGCAGATGATCAAAGCCTGTCTTCATGTCACCAGAAACCTCAACAACAATCTTTTTTCTTTTTTTTTCTTGACTTTGTTTTTTTGCAATTAGTAGCACATCAGCTTGCTCGCCCATAACGAAGAGGGATGCACACTGATACAAACAACCGGACTCTCCGTGCAAACAATATTAGGCAAACTCCCAAATTCAAGGTATTTCCATAGAGTAATATACTAACGTAAAGAGTGGCCACTCCCATTGGGGAGGAGATCGAACGGTGGCGCTGGCTAGCGGCCGCCGTCGGAACTATTGTGCGGGAATAACAATCCCGCCGCTAGTATTCGTTCAGCCACGGAAGACGAGGACTTGAGGCTCGTGAAAGGTATATAGATAATATTCATTTGCTCGAAAAGCATCTGCGTATGGGTAGCATAGTCCCTGCTTGTCTCACCTTGCTTTAAATGTCGCCGCATTCTCGTTGGAAGCAAAAACCAACCCACGTGTAGGCGCTCGCGATCGGCCGCGTCGCTCCGGCTGCGCGCGCCAGGTCGTGCGTGACTGACGCGGTGTGGCGATGTTTGTGCGCTTCCTAGGTTGGAGAAACCGTATTCACGAAACACACGCATTGCTTTTCAGTGTCCCTGTCCCTTGCAACGATCATCAGCCACATCGGCGAGAGCAAGAGGTGTCTCGTTGAAGGCGAGGACGGGCTGAAATGTGATCATGTAATCGAGCGCAGCATCGCCCCGGAGAAAGTTTCACCAAAACATCAACCAAAATAGTCATTACATTACGTTTTTCTTGAAATGCCAAAATACAGAACACACTGGTGAAAATTATAATGTAGAATGTGGCTAATTAGACTGCATAGTGACATTAAACGTTACAAGTTTTTTTTTCAATTTAATTTATTGGTGATTTAAAGTTGCACGGTTCAGGATGAAACATCAATGAGTTCTGCACGACGAGGACTTAGTCATACACACATTTGCATTGCTCAATCGAAATTATAGAAATCGCAAAATGATTACCGCAATTGCGTAAATATCACAATACCGAACTGATACTGCTACCTAATATGTTCCAGTGTAAAAGCTAGCCTGGATTAAAATAGTGACCAAATGATAGCAGTACCTCTCGGTGGCTTCCGAAGCCTCACGGCCCGGTCGTGTGATCCCTTCGGAAGATTCTCCGACGGAACGGCGTTGCTTATCAAGAACCTCCTCTTGTGCATTGTTATGAAATAGGTTGGGGATATTTTGCCGGCTGCCGGAACAACCACTCGGGAAAAAAAAAAAAAAAGATTGCCGGGAGTTTTGGAGGACAATGATTGTTCTTATAAAGAAAGAAAGAAAAATCGCCAAATGTTTCATAAAAAAAAAATTGCCTACTCTGATTTGAACCTGGGACCCACGGCTCGTGGAACGGGCACCTTCCCACTGAGCTACTCACAGCTAGTGGTGCCCGTTTTGACTATTCCTTTTACACGAAACCCAATAAAAACAACTAGCGGCAATTTTTTTTTCCTCGGTTTGCTGTGTTGGTTGCCGGCAGAATATTTACTGCCTCTAAAATACAATGTACCGTTTGAACTGATGCCGATGCAAGCGTGATTTACGCGCGTACATGCCTCGTCCAATAGAGTAGTTTGCTTGGAAGGCATCGCTTGAAAAGTGACGACCACACACCACGCCGTGCACAGTCAACTTCTTCCCTACTCTTACTTGTCCACTGCGATTTGAGCATTTTTTTTCGGCAGGAAAGCGATGAAAACTGATTCCAAGCTCTAAAGCATGCGCTGAGCACTGCGGTACGCAACAAGGGCGTACTATATTCTTACAAACCTGCAGGGAACGCGGCAACAACACGGCAGCCAGCGTCCGCACACTGGAACGCCGGAGTTGTTTTCCACGCAGGCGGTATTTGTTTTGGTGAACGCTGCGCCCCCTATAGTTCGATCTCCTCGCCAATAGGCGGCTCACTTGACTGTCAGCGCACCAAGCGGCTGTTGTGAAGTCGGTCTCGGCTTCCAGTTTAGGTGCTTCCGTTCACTACGTGGCTAGAGACAGACGGCTGCTATCTGAATGGATGGATAAAAAATATAATTGATTCCGTTCGTATATAGGATGTATCTTGAGCCACCTAGTCTGCCGTGCCTAACTAGAATTTTGAATTTATAGGATAGGCATCGATTGCTTCGTTGCGCGCTTGAATTCTACATTCCATTGCAGACTATACACAATCTGCGATGAAAAATTAAAGCCGCTTCACTCAACAGAAGAAAGAAGGGGACAACCGTACGTGATAATTGATAAATGCACAAATATTTATTGGCCACAAAGACAACCATAACAAAGATAACTGTTCTGCTAGCTGTTTGTAGAGATGTGTATTCCATTTCACCGGAAGGGCGAGCAAAGGAGGAGCTACGAGGATGAGCCCGACGCTTCAAACGAACCCGTAATGCATGGCACGCTCGTGAAGTGAAGGCGTCGTTCGAGACAACACGTTCGTGTGTGTAGCGTCGACTAGCTCGAGTTTATGGGAAAGAGAAAAAGAGCAGTTTTCGGCGACGCAGCTGACACCCAAGAGACGCTCGACACACTCTCCACGTGGCTGCATGCGCTTGAACCGTCTCCCCTTGGCCACAAAGAAAGAACGTCGAGAATTCCACACGATGACAGCAACAACACGCCGCATCCGTCCCCCATTCACCTTGGCTGACGTTAATTAAGGCGGCTGCCGAAGTCGTGCGTCTCGCCAAAGCCCCATCCAGTCGCAGTCGTTGGACCAGAAAAATGGAAGGAAACCATTGAAACTGAAATGTTTCATGCATAAATGCGAAATGGGACATATTTCTAAATTGTTATAAAAATATTAGATATTTTTTTTAAAGTGAAATGTAATATTTGTGTTCAGTGAATAGTAAATTGTAACGTTTGTACACTAATCTGAAATCTGCTGTAAACTGTAATGTAAAACGTACATTTGTGAATTTCTAATTTACGAAGACGAATTGGTGGGTACTAAACTGCCTCCCAAGTGTGACGCACAAAATTTGTGAACGTCTCGAGTGTAAATTTAGAAATAATTCACAAGTTTTAGAGCTTATTTTATAAATTGTGTTATCAGTGTCGTTTTTATTTCAAATGTTGTTTTTTCTTTTTTTTTTTTTGGGGGGGGGGGGGGGGAAGGAAGGGAGGGGCGGACGAGTCGTTGGGCGGAACCACGCTGGCACTCATAGTGCCTCTGAAGCGAAGGCCCGCAACTCGGAAAATGCCGCACGGAATGGTCTGTCTTGCAGAGAGGCAGGCATAAATGCGGCGCTCCCGCCACGCACGTCTTGATCAGATCTTCAGAGGCCCCCTATCACTCATAATGTGTTCGATTACACGGTGAGACGCTTCTACTCTCGAGACAACAACTTGCGTTCGCAACGCTCGGGAAAATAGCAGTGGTGAAATATTCACCGGTGACATCTTTGACGCTTGTTTTCCGTCTGCGACAGATTCCTTCGCGATTAGTTCGCGAAGGGGCGTGTTCGAGCGGCACTGTTCCAAAGTATATGCGTGATTACATCCCGCCTAGCGCCTAGAAAGTCCTTTTTGCAAAATTATTTCGGCGCCGCGCCCAAAGGAAGGGGTCCGATATTCGAGACTTCAGTGTGTTTGACGCAGCTATATACTTATGTTTTATTCACTATTATTCACTAATGCCTTATTCATTCAATCGCAATCGCGAAGCGGTTGTGAACGCGCTTGCTTAAAGATTCGGTGCAGTTTCACGCGCATCTGATAATTAAACCGAGCTGATCCGCTTTGCGGCTGCACTCGGACGCCAGTTTGCATATAGCATAAAGGTGGGCTCAGACTGGCGTTCAAATCGCAACCGCAAAGCGGATCCTTTTTTCTTTTCATTATCAAACGCGTTTGAAAGTGTAGCGGCTGGCGGAGCAGCAGCGAAAGTGTACAGGACCTTTGTTCGCGACCCCTTTTACGCCGCGTTCAACCGCCAGGTTGAACGCGGCGTAAAAAGCTTTGAAAGGACGCCCTTTCGCCAAGGCTGTCTGCACACCTTCGCGCGCTTTCTTATAAAGAAGACGAAATAATCACGGCACAGCGCTCTGGAAGAAATAAAAGAAACAAAGGAGGGCGGGGATACAACTTAATGGTGTGCAGCGAAATGGAAAGCAATATGTCATCTTGGAACATATGTTCCCGTCCAAAACTCGTGGTGAAAGCCGCCGACTGGACTGCATTCATGCAATAAATTTGATCAGAAAAGTCGCTTCAGCTAGAAAGGAACCTACGTTCATACTGGAGAAACCTTTCTCAATTAATTAATAAAAAAGTACACCAGAAGCCTAAGCGTTTACGAATAGCGAATTCGTGAGTTGTCACGCACGTTCTAAAATCTAATCACGATGACGCGATGATGGACATAGAACCCATTTTCGGTGAATGACGATATTGCGTGGACCACACATGTGGACGCCCATCTACGCCGCCTGGTAAACTTCGTTTGCGGTTCGCGAGCATCGTTTAGCTCCTCAAGCCATTAAGAATCCAAGGAGGCGAAAGATGGCAATGAGTCTGATCGAGGCTTTCTCGACCTTATAATATGCGCCATTCGTTGATGCGCGCGCATGAACGCTCCTTGGCTGTCAATGGCTGCGTTTACATGGATACGACACTAGCGCATCGAATCGAGTTAGAGTAATGAATCGTCCCACGTAAACGCCTCGATCCGCTAGCCAAGCGCATCGAATCGAGTCCGACCCCATTTGTTTGAAGAGGTTGCTTTGAGATTTTCAAGCCGAATAGAGACCTCCATGCAAACTCTAGCGAATCGAATCGGGTATCTGAAGGACGGGGGAAGGGGGAGAAGGAGGGAGGAAAGAAAGGCTAAGATGACCTTCAATATCCCCCCCCTCCTCCGTTTTGTGCCGCCCGCCATCCAGACCGCGTAGTCACCGATGGACCGGCAGGTCACGTGGGGTGCGCTGTAATCATTCGGCGCGAGGTGTCGATTCGAATCCATGTAAACGCATTGGTGAAAGTGAATTCAATGCGCTAACTCAACTTGATTCGCTATGGTCGCATCCACGTAAACGTAGCCAATGACTCGATCGCGCGAAGCCGCACACGAGTCCGTCTGGACCTCGCGGTCAGCGCAATTCGTCCTGGGCATTTTCCCTTCACTTGGGGCCGGTCTGTCTCCTCGGATGGGCGAGGGAAGGTCAGAGGGTGCGGGAACAATGGGCAAGAACGCCCGGGAGCGGCTGTGCCAAGGGGTACGGGCACACGGACGGCGCATCTGCGTGTCGACGGACGGCAGCTGATGGATGACCGACGCACTCGGCGCCAACTGCGTCCTCTCCAAGACCGCGGCCGGCGGCGTGTCCGTTTGGGGACGCTGTGAAAGGGGCCGTGGAGTCCAGTTGGCTCGCGGAAGAGCAACTGCTTTCATATATGTTGCTGCGCGTCCGCCGCCTACACATCAAACGATGTCCGCGGCGGCGCACGCACTCTAAACAAAGGTGTATTCTTCCATCCTTTGTCCCATTGAATACACCCCCAACTTCAGTTCGACGTGCAGCGCACTGGCGTCGAAGTAACAGTACCAACTTTCACTTCTTCGTACCCGAGTGTTACAGCCTATTAAAATAGCTAATGCACATGCTCCTAACTACAAAATAAAAAGTTTTTTTTTGGCTTGAGTGTTTTTTTTGGTCTTTGATACGTACTTTATCTATTTAATCAGTTATATCGCACCGTTATCAAGCCTCTCGTAAAATTTGGAGCCGTCATTACGATATATAGTGCGCTGTGTAGGATGATACCCTTTTTTTCAGAGTGGCGGGGTCAAGACGACCACGGAATTATTCATATACCGGCCCAGTGAAAACAAACTATACCGCAAAGCCTCTGTGTGTTTTGTGTGTGTGTGTGTGTGTGTTTGTTTTGTTTTGCCGCCTACGCGGTGATATTTATTACTACATTTTTAATAGTTTTTTTTTCTTGCTTTGATAACGACAGTCGTAACGACGTGATGCATGACGCAAAGGGACCGGCGAAGTATCGCGTACAGTTATCGGAATGCTCTACTGAAACTGGCTATCCCTGGTCATGGTTGTGCGAAATATGCGTGCACATTTTCGCTTCCGGTACAGACCATTTCGATGACTGGCTTTTGCGGGCTGCGGTCTACCGGGCCGTGAAACGACTTCTGAACAGGAGCAAAGTTACTGTGGTATATCATCAGACACCGCGCAGCTGTATACCGCCTACTGACTCGGCATTTTTCGCGTATAGACAAGTGCCGATAAGGTGTATATACGTGTCTGTATTGAACTTCGGACAGGTTTTCTATTGCGCGTTCTTTTTTTATACAATCGCAAAGTGACGGGCTAGACCTCTTTACCTGCCTCTTTGAACAGTTAGCGTCAATCATATGCGCGAATGCACGGATCGGCCGATCCGTGTGGGCCGTTAAGAGAAGTGCGACGCAAAGACGCCTCGCTGCAAACTGTCCTTCGAGCAACCCATGGCGGCCGCTATATACTTTGGGTATTGCTTTCTACGCGATGCGCGGGATTTGTATCCGAGCTCAGGCCAGTGCTGACGCGGTACAGGCGTCGAGTAAATTTGAACCCGAGTACACGCCCCGGACGCTGACCCGGCGCTCGAGAGTCAACGCAAGCTTAAATTGCCTGACCAAAATATGCCGACCTCGCATAATTGACGCAGCAGTTTTTCTAGGGCACGCACTTTTGTAAAATAGTCTATTACGCTAAATAGCATTTTTATACATTTCTTTGCATCATTTGTTTATGACACGTGTCTCGCGCCTTTGGATCACCATCGTCGGTGCTTGTCAGAAACGGGAAGCTCTGCAATGCCGCGATTCACCACCTGGACATTCGTGCTTCGCACGAAGCTGTGCAACCGATTCACGGTGTAGCTTTGCACGCGACATACGAATCACTAATGTGCACGTGACTCATAACGTAATGTAAAAGAATACTTCTGTGTGAACGGGACTTTCTGAGGAGCCTTCATGCCCATTCACACTGCAGTGTTTGCGTACGTGTTCTTGCCTTGCGTATAACTGCAGCATAACGTAACAGGATCCGTACCAAGTACAGATGTCCCGGTGACTCTCGAAGTAAGCGGACGTAAGCTTCCTTAACATAACGCAACGTAAGCGAACAGTGGTGTGCGAACCAGCCTTTATTACCCTGCCACGGTAACACCATCATCATCGGCATCACGCATGTTTTTTTTTTTTTTTGCCACAGCTGCGGATGAAAACGGTACCGCGTTTCGTCGAAGAGGGACATTTCGGAAAGAGGACAACGTCTGAAAGATCCGGAAAAGGAACTTCCCGCTCAAAACTTAAATTTAGAAATAAATGAAATTGAACAGGCGGCGGCACCACTCCTTGCATGGAGAGCGACTGTCTCCTACCGAGTATTAAAACTTTTAGGCGGTCCCCCAAGGCATCACTATCACGAAAGCGTTAGGCCACACCGTCGTCCGTTTAATAACAGCTAGGGTCTCTATTAAAACACCCCCCCCCCCCCAAAAAAAAAAAAAAAAGTGGAAGTTAGTGTATTACCCGACTAACCCGCTGTCAGGATCTCTTCACTGTACTCATGCTCTCCGTCTCGACATTTTCTTATTTTATATCGTGAACGGCTTAATTCAATCAGGGAAAACTCTCCAAAAAAATGTAGCTCTCGTGAACACACCTGCAGGTAATTTACATATAGTATACATGTCATAGTGCATTCCTCAGTCGTTTATTCGCTACCGGAATATTTTTTGAGACATTATTGCTTTACTTGAAATAGAGAGCTTGCAGGTAACGGTAAATAGAATTAAGAAAAGACACAAAACACGTGGACGGGCAAGACGTTTTCCCACATCTTTCCCGTCCTGGTCACTTTGTATGTCTTCCTTATTTATACTTAATGTTTCATATAAAATCTTTTTTTTTATTATTTTTATATAAAGGAGCGATTAAGGTGATTTTGCCAGAGATATCGGGATACGGGACGTTTTATTTTTTTCATTGACATTTCGTTTGTGTAATGACAACATGCATATAGCAATCAGGGCCGTGGCGAGTGTTACTCTTCTGTTGTTTCTCCTGCTCGGCGTTTCAGTTATGGGGCATGGCGATGGCGTATTTTTAGCGTGACGCTTTTTACTCTGCATGATCCTCTGAACTGTGGGGAGTGGGGGCCTTGTCAGGCAGCAATGCCTTTTGTCTCTGCCTCCCTACCCGGTAATTTCGGTGAAAATTCAAATAAAGAATAAATGAAAAAAAAAAACATGATTCACAAGGCTCACGTTCATATGTACATCGTACATATGACCGTAGTTACCAATCCGCTCAAGCAGGACTGGTAAACTTGGTCGCCACTCTCCTGTCAAAATGTACCTGCAGCTGAGCGCCATCCTGAAAAAGAAAAAAAAAAAATCAGGAAGGGTTGAACGAGTAATTAATGGGATGAGTATAATTATTGCCTTTTTTAGTTGGGTGATTGAATTTTTTAATATGTCGAATTAACATGTTAATTAAAAAGGTTTTCATGCATCAACAGCCTTTTTCATTAATCTTACGTAGAACACATTGTTTTTCTTTCCGTTGTATTCGCCTATGAAGTTACGACAAACAAATTTTATCTTTAGAGCTGCCACATGCTTCACTTGATTCTAGTATATATTATAAAACTCCACTCTATATTTAGGCGTGGTCTTTTTTACCCGAGTAGAATTTAAATCTAAGATGGTCTTCGAGAACAAAATGTATTTGAAAATGCATTTGAAGATGATCAAATACGCTCGTTGTATTTATATTCTTTGTATTTAAATTCTTCTCTCTTAAAAGTGTCATTGAATTTGTAATTAAATACATTTTTGTCGAAGTATTTAGTATCTGTATTTAAATACATTTTTGGAAGTATTCTGCTTACCGCTGGTTTGACCATTCGTGATAACTTCAATCTTGTTAAACTTTGCCCAGTTGGCAGCGTGACGTAGGAGGAGGAGGAGGAGGAGGAAGCGTTCCGGGAGAATGCCCCGCGCCCTGCTGCGCGACCTGAACGCCGCGCTGTCCTGCATGCTGTGCGGAGGCTACCTGGTGAACGCCGCCACACTGGTCGACTGCCTCCACTCCTGTGAGTGTGCCTTCCATTTCTCTCTCCCTCTGGAAGGCACTGATGGGGACGTGTCCCTCCTCTCTCCTTGCAGTCTGCAAGGTGTGCATCGTGCGCTACCTGGACACCAGCAAGCTGTGCCCCATCTGCGACGTGCCCGTCCACAAGTCCAGGCCGTTCAGCTGCC
The DNA here is from genome assembly GCA_037355805.1 of Ixodes ricinus. Classification (NCBI taxonomy): domain Eukaryota; kingdom Metazoa; phylum Arthropoda; class Arachnida; order Ixodida; family Ixodidae; genus Ixodes; species Ixodes ricinus. Next base: position 30,302 of record JAZHYW010025852.1, on the reverse strand, counting down.
TCAGGTACGCGCTGTCTGTCGGGGAGACAGCTAGAGTCGCGTAGAGCGCGATCGGTTCCGCTTCCTCGCTGGGACATCCGGTCGCACAGCCCTGCTTGCCTTTCTATCCCCCTCGAGACTCACTCTTTCCGATTTCTCACCCAGGGTGGACAAGACTCTGCAGGACATCGTCTACAAGGTGGTTCCGGGACTCTACCAAAGTAAGCGATCTGTACTCCAGTATTTTGCCTTTTCGCTGGTGGGAAGACCGGCTCAAAACGAGTCTTCCCTGAGGTGTCGCGATAGCTCACCGCCACCGAGCAGCTCAGGTCATAGTGGCTGCTCGTTCCCAGTTTTATGGTTTGTTCCTTGATTAGGTGTTGACGTAAGCGTTGGTCGTCCTCGATTTTTTCCAGGGGAGATGAAGCAGCGCCGGGAGTTCTACGACCAGTACCCCGACGCAGGTGAGCACCATCCTATTGTGTGTGGTCTGCGCAATGTAGGCAATCGCCGGATGCACCGGCGCTGAAGCTTCGCTGCTCTGTACTCGCGGTGGGCTGGTGGACGTCAGCGACAACTTGGAAACAGCCTTCCTCGTGCTAACAGGGAGACTGACTGGATTTCAGCGCACGGGCCGTCAAAATAGATTGGCTATAATGCTGTTTGTACAATGTGTCGAAAGGGAAAAAAAAAAAGAAAACAAGAACTACAGTTTGCGTGAGCCAATCAGAACGAAGGAGCGAACCACGTGACCTCTCCGCACGAGGACTCTACTTCTACGGGGTGTTGCCACGTGCTCCAATCCGGCACACTGAGTGGCTCGCGGTGGCCATACTTTGCCGCGTGCCAAGTTGTGCTGAAAATATAGTGTAGTAGGTTTTTCTTTATTTCTTTATTCGTGGACTTTTTGTTATTTTTTTAAAGAAATATTTATTATGATTACATAATTCATTCTGTTTTCGGTTCTCGTTCCTGCCTGTGATAGTGTTTACGTGTGTGTCTGTGTAGAAAAGGGAGGCTGAGCAGACAAGCTGTGTTTGACCTACTCATATCTGTATCACACCTATCCGGCGAACAAAGTTTCCGTGATTATTATGAGCGGTGGTACTATCTGTTAAGTTGAAAGGAAAAGACGGATGTGCTCCCTTCTGGCGCGCCGTGGGTGCCTCGGCCACCATGGCGATTTGACGCCCCCTTTCCGGCTCCTGCGGACTTTGCAGCCGCCAAGGTGCCCTGCCTCGAGGACCGCGGCGTGGTGGACGCCTCTACCAGGCTCATCTTCAGCCCCCAGGACACCGTGAGCGTGTCCCTCGAGTACTTCACCGGGTGAGTGGGCAGATGGGCATCGACAGGAACCCCTCCGACGCTTTTTCCCCAGGTGATGCGTCGATCCCGACCGTCTGGCGGAGAATCTCGAAACTTTCAGAGCGCCGCGTGTTTCGACTTCGCGGTCTCTTGGGAAACGTGGCGTTCGTGGAGCAGGAAATGGCGTTCTTTTGTGAAACCCAACTGGACGCGGCAAAGTGGTACCGTGGTGCTCTCACTGTGGACGGCGTTTTGTTTTGTTCAACAATTGCAATAATGATCTTCTTTTAATTAAGAAAGCCAGGCTGTTTTGGGGGTTTCGTTACCAGCTTCTTTTAAAATATGATTGTGGAGGCAAAACTGAACTTCTTCGGTAAGTATCTCGTCAAGTGGACACTCAGAAAATGTGACGTTGTATAAATGCATTTCTTGAGATCGGTGCAATAATCAGCAAACTTCCCCTGGGCAATATGACCGAGTGCACGAATTAAAGTCAGTCGGAAACTGATATGCAGTAGGGAGATAATTGTAATTTCAAAAGTAGGAGGCACAAGAAAAAGGGGAATTGAGAATGTTTAAGACGTTTTCTTTCCCCGTTTCTTTCAAACTTTGGTTATCCTTCTAATTATACTCAAGTCTAGGGATTGATTCTGTATCCTGGTAAGCTTCCGCCGGCTGGCGTGGACTACTTCCTCGCTGACCCGACAATATTGCGGCTCTTTAACTCTCGTTCGGTCGAAGCGATCAGTTTTGGGAGACGATGTTCAGAGGTTCGTTTAACGTCATCAGCATAGTGTTAATGGTGCCCCGAGGAGGTTTCTCAGATCGCCTAAATATCGCTATAGCTCACTCTGCTGGCTCTAAGCATCCTAGAAGTCTCCAGATCATGACGATACGCGGCCGATTTCTTTATTAAAGAAACAATCAAACATCGCAACGCACCGAGGTCATCTCAGGGGATGGGAGGAGCATGTTCCGAAACTAAGCGAAGGATCCTCCCGCCTCCGACCGGTGGACCTGACCAGTGATACCTCGAATGCGCGCGACTCGACGCCCGTAAGGTCCTTCGATTAACGCTTTGGAAAGTAGCGACTGCCGGTTCGTGCCCGCGTTCCGTTTTGCGGTTAGAAAGAACATGGCGGATTTGACTCGACCTCACTCTCGAGTAACGGTTTGGTACCTTGGCGTTCGAAAACCTACCCGCGTCTAGCGTTCTATCTGGATTGTCACGTGACATGACCCGCCGGAGTAACTCGGAAGATTTCCAACGTAGCCATGGTGGGCGATAGTGCCACTAAATAAGCTACGTTCCAAAGTACCGACACATACCCATCTTGTGGCTTAATATCGTCGTTGCCAGTTATCTTAACGCCCTTCCGTCCTCCACAAATGTTTAGACCCTTCGCGACAGGGCAAAGGAATATTACGTGAGCTTCCTAACACGGAATCTAATGCTGAGGAAGTCCCACTTTTCAATCATGACAATCTGAAGTTGCGTCAGCTCTGCACAAGCACCAAGATGGCGGCGCCCACAACAATATCGGTGAACAGAGTGCCGATACCTTAAACGTAGCTCATTTAGTGGCTCTAGTGGACAAGTTGGGGCGGGGGAGGAGGACTCGAAGGTTACCTCGCAGCGTTCATCTAGGGACGTTAGTCGCCCGAACACCCGGACTTCGGCCAGTTTGTTTAGTAAGTCGGTCGTACTGTCGTAGCAGACAGAGTCAATCGTCTCCAATCGCAGTCACGCTTCATCGACCCATGGCTCTCGCTAACCTGACGACGATCATTTAGCCCAGCGAGCGCGCGCTCGATAGCAGACCAGCTGACGACCGAACACATGCATCACTCCCGCAGAAGACGAAAAAAAAAAACAAAAAACATGCTGCGCTGTTTTTGAAACGATTATTGCAGTATTAGGTTCTCTCTCCGCGAGAAGTTAACATTTGTCTCACACTCTTATTTGCTCTTATCATCCACAAAAGAATATATATTTTGTAATAACAACGTTTGCGATCTCCACGAAAGGTCGCGTTTCCATTGGTCACATATCGTCCTGGCTGCTGGAACATATGATCCTCCCATCGTCTGAGATGAACTCGGTGTGTTGCGATCTTTGATTGATTTTTTAATAGGGAAATCGGCCCCACATGTTCGTGATTTAGGGATTTCTAGGATGCTCAGAGCCCGGACTCTGAGTTATCGCCATATTTAGGCGATCTCAGAAACCTCCTTAGGGCCCCTTTAAGCTGGATCCCGGGTTTAAGATGGATCCCGGGTTATGTTATTCTGACTGAGAGGCGTGCAATATGCGATTGAAACGGTCGTGTCCATCCCAAAAGCTACCTTCTCATTGGGTGTGGTCATTTGGGGGCTGTATTCCTGCGTCCCGGTTCTCACGTGATCCCTCCCGCTTCTGCAGCCCGACGGAGACCCCTGAGCCGGAAGACGACGGCAAAGAGGGCGTTGCCGACTCTGCTGATGGCGCGGTGAGTCGACGCTCACCACTCTTGCACCTCTCTGACTCTAGTTCTGCTTCTAAGCTCTGTTGAGCAGTGGTTCGATCTATTATATGCAGCTCGGGGAGCATAGCGATCGGCGAGTCTGCAGCTGGACACCGGTGGTAATAGTGTTGCTGTTCTCGCAATAGCTGAGACCATATGCTTCATTTCACATGGAGATTTTCTGAGCATCTGCCCAGGTCACCGTTTGTTTGTGTGGCGCTAGCACATCTCCGTCTGTGTAACAGCATATGGAAACGCCAGTTCGTGATTGTTTCGTGATACTCACTTGGCTCTCCGTCCCTGTCTCCTTGCTCGTGGTCTCTAGAAAGAAACGCGTATACCTCCAAATATTTTTGAGGAGCTCCATTTCTTGCGGTTTCCTGTCAAAGAATTATCCTTCCTGGATATTTATCTCGCACCAGCATAGAACGCAGCCCTATCACAAAGAGCCGCCGGACACGGGTGGTATTCTAATATTGGCTCATTCAGCTGCAGTTGACATTGTGAGTACTTGGCCGGCGCAAATTTTCGCGGGAACAAGACCCTGACCAAAGCAAGCAGCGCGGGTGCTTGGAAGGCAATTGCGCTGAATCATCGCGGTTGCAAGCCTCTGTGCAACGCGTGCGGAGAATCGGCCGTTGTGCATCTTGTCGACAACGCCGATATCGCCTGATTTTCAATGCATGTTTACAAACTCCCACAACAAAAAAAAAGAAAGAAAAAGTGTTCGCTTTTTTTTTATATATAACCCAACAGAACAGTTTTTTTTTTTTTTATGGCGAACTTCGCAAGTGAGACAACTTGTTCATTAGCCTGGTACGGGGTGTGTTTGTTTATTCGAAAAATAATTGAAGTGAGGACATTTGGGATAAAGAACGAATTGTGGGTGACGTTCTGCCCCGCGGCAGACGCCAGGGCGCGAGTTTGGCGTCACGAAAGTGAATGAATACAGACCTAAATTTTAGTAACTTGTTTATATATAGTATGTATTCTTTTTTAGATGGTATAATGTGACCAGAGAATAGAGCATGTACCAAAAGTGGGCGAGATGAGTTTTAAGGTCTTCAAAAAGACACGTGTTCTCCGTGGAATCGATACCAATGGGTGAATTTCATTTCTCCCATATATTCTTATAAGATCGTGTCGTGCACTGATAATTACTGATTTTATGCAAAGTGCTTAAGATCACAGGTCGTGATACCGAGTAACAAAATTGTGAAAAGAGAATTAACATCCATGCATGCGCGGATACCCCCAAACGAAATTGTTCACGCGGTGCGAAGTTGCTTGTTTTGTTTCTCTCTAGAGGCGACGTATCTGTAGACATGTCATGAATAAAGTAAGCGAGACACGTGCGAGAAATAATAAACCAAGAAAGCTGAAAGTAAAACAGCGCGGACTGCCTGCCAAGCGGAAATCCACGAAATGCTCCGCGATGCAACTGGTGTTTTAAACGAACGGCTAAAATAATAGGGTCCACGTGGCATTGTCCGGGGAAATAAAACTTCAAACAACGCAGGCCCTTCCATGTAATTTAGAGAAGACGAGCTACGCGTTTAGAAACGCACGACACGTGTACCGCCTGCCAGTTCCGAGGACATAAAGCGCTGAGCCAAAGAGTGCGCAACGGACTGTGACACTCGAGAGACGCTCTATTCTTGGGTCATTTGGCTTTCGGGCTCTTGGCAACGGTACACAGAGAAGGAGGCCGCGTCAGAAATCCGCGTACATCTTTCTATGTGGCGAGAAAGCAGCACACACATGCTGGCGTCTCCTCCGCGTGAGCGTTGCACGTGTATGTGCGGACAATGTTACACAGCGGCCAGGGAAAGCAAGACGTGGCTTGTCCGTCGTTTCGTGGATTCATTCTTCCTGACCCCCATAGTCTCAAAAAACACAGATGCGCCACTGATGACAACTGAGGTAGAGTATCGAGGCACTTGCGTTCATCCAGGCACGCGCGCGTCATTTTTGTTTTTAACGTAGAATTGCGTTGTTGCTGAAGCTAACTCCGGCTTAGCCTCGAGAAAGTGCTAGTGAAGCGTGTCAACAACGTCGAAGAGAGTTGGCTTAGTTGGCCGGCTGCCAAACCTTTTGCACTATGCTCGTGGACAACTTTCTCTGGATGCACTCGAAGCTATGGCCGCTTGAGCACCTTGAGCGCCGATCCTCAATCGATTCAGTGCACTGACACTCTTCCCTTCTCTCGAAATGCCACAGAACGTTGTTCACGAGTATGAGCTTTGTCGGCCTGACAACTGGGGCCACTAATGTATAGGAGTAAAAAAGGGCGAATAAACGCCCGTATGCAGTATTTACTCGTGTAATAGCCGCACTGTTTGTGAAGAAAACCTGAGGGTTCGCTCTTCCGCGGAGCATGCAGATTGCCAATCACCGCGATCGACAGCATGATTCCAGCTGTTTACAAGACAGAGATAACGTTTTCGTGCGAAGACACCATCTGTGAAGGTTGCATTTGTTTGGAGAATCGTGTTCTCGATCTTGTTTTTTGCTGTTATTTATGCGCAACGTAATGATTGGCTGTATATCTGTTCTGTGGGAAAGTAGACGGAAGGGCCTTGTTAATAAATACTGCGGCTATTACTCGAGTAAATACGGTACCTCGTCCATGCTTTTTACGCCGCACAGTGTTCATACAACTCGCTAGAAAAGTCTCCATCAAAGTTTTCTAATAAACGGAAAGAAAAAAACACGTTCGGTTTTTAGGCGTTTGCGCGTACGTTTTCGGCAAGGGCATGAATGGGGCTGCTGAGTCGGCCGGGCAGTTCGCGCGAGCGACGTCATGATAGCAATCCAGTCGGCCAATAGTACTGTAGCCGAGCGTCAGTGGTCACAAGTCACGCGACCCCCAAACCGCCCAATAGGAATGTGACTCCTTATCCTCTCGTCCGCGGTCGCCGATCGCTGCGAGCTCATTTTAAGAACGCACGCTTTCGCCGTCCGCGCAACAGCGTTCCAATCTAAACGCAAGCGCCTACACAAACACAAATCCGTCCACAAAAAAAAAAAAGAAAAAAAAAGAAAACGCAACGAAGGGAGGACGGAGGCTTGTTTTGTGAGGACAGCCCCGTTAATTAGGCGTTCTCCATAAATGCCCTCGCACCTGCTCCCCGAACTTCCTCTCCTCAACGACGCTCCTCCGCAGGGCTTCGCGCACTATTTTGAGGGCTACGAGAGAAAGGAGAAAAAGAAAGAAAGAAAAACGACCGCTAGACAGCAGCTCTCCGGCGTGCAAGGCACGATAAAGACGAGAACTCGGGAAGGCAAAAAGAGCCGAGGCCGGCGTGATTGCCTCGTCACGTGGTCGACCCGACCGACGAGAGGAAAGGGAAATCGCAGAGCGGAAAACGAGCTTGTGAGGTGGCGTTGCGGTGCGATACAAATCTTTGGCGGTCGTTGAAGTAACGCGAGATTTGGCGGTCGCTGCAGGCCGCAGGGCTCTTGCGGTTAACCGCGGCCTCTTTTGTCGCCGAACCAGCACCTCCGAAATAGCGAGACCGAAGCACCGGGTTTGCTACGTCACCTGCAACGGGGCCAGCGCGGGGGCGTATTGGGTGCGGCCCGTACCGTATACGGTACGGGCCGTATACGGCTTCCGTGTCACTATTCGGATGGGATTTGTACTGTCGCTAATTGAACGCTAGTGCCCGCCATTTGACCTTTTTCGAGAAGACTTCCGCGCAGGCTCTGGCCCCATTCACATGGCCGTAATAGCTCGAACACGGCCCCTCGATGTCCTAGGAGGGGATCAAGCGGCCGAGGCTCAAACTACAGTTGGTGTCCGAACGGGGATTTGCGCTAGCACGCCTGCCTCCTGTGCGACAAATCTTGGCGGCGGAGGGAGCGACCGACGCACCCCAACTTTCGACGCATGGTATCTGTGCCCCGTATGGGCCTTCTTTAGGTATTGCTGACTGCCCCACTTTTCCACTAGGGCAAGGAGGACCGGAGTCGGGGGCAGCGTAGGTTTCTCAGCTGTCCCGCCGCCTTCACCGTGAACCACCTGCGGAAGTTCCTCCGCACCAAGTACGCCCTGGCGCCCAGCCTCAAGGTACGCCCACCTACCACTTTTTGCTTATTGATTTGAACTCGCAGGTTGCAATGTTAAGGCGGAATGCGGAAATAATTAACGTCTCTCTACAAAATTGGGGGCACCTTATGCTTGGATGTCCAACTTGATCAACTTGGTACGTTCAGCCGAATTGAAACGAGGCTCTAGTCAAACTGAAGCATGCAGCCGAATCGAAACTTGTTAGTGAACTGAAGATCCAGTCAAACTGAAGCGTCCAGCCAAATTGAAACTTCTAGGCGAATTGAGGATGTAGCCGAACTGGAGCGTGCAGCCGATTCGAAACTTGTAGCCGAATTGACGCAATAGCCGAATTGAGATTGCGCCGGATTGGGACGGGACTGTTACGATTCATCCCACCCGACGCTCCCTTGCCCGAGTTTACATTCTCGGTGACTTGACAAGAAAGAAAATTGAAGAAGGGATGGACGTTTGAAACGACACCTGTCTGGTTTGATTCTATCCTTTCAGCACTCGTGGAGCGTTGGACCGTTATGTTTTCCTTTAAGAATCTCGAGTGCTCTGTCTGATACACCACCTCCTCAAATTGGAACGTAGAACTATAGGGCTGGGGGTCGCACGCACGTGTCCGCCTCCACACAGTCGACTTCGGGGGCGCGCTCGCGCTCGGCGCTCTCGTCATCGATCGCGTCTGAGCTCCACGTTTTGGGACTTTCGCCGGTGGACCGAGGGTGAAAGATGCTTCCGCACCATTTGTCTCCACGATGAAATCCTAGACAAGGGAAGTCGACGGTTGAGGCTCTGAAGTGCATTGGACACACACACACACGCACACACACACACACACACACACACACACACACACACACTCACACACACACACACACACATATATATATATATATATATATATATATATAATGCACGAAGCCCCGAAATCTTCCATTTTGCTGGGACCTCCTCTCCCCCTCTCCCTCATACAGCATTTTGTCATGGGCGCCCCCCCCCCTCCTCCCCCGAAACAAAATCCTGGCTACGTGCCTGATATATATATATATATATATATATTAAATATTTTGGTGTTATTTTTGTTTAAGGGTGTTTAGTTTTATTTTTATTCTTTGGCCGCTTTTTGAACAGTTTCGCGTTGATGAGTTTTGGCCTTTCTGATATTCTGTGGACCAGTTTCGTTTGCATCTCACAATTGTCCCCGTTTGCGCTACGACCGAACGGCACTAATCCGACATGATTGGAACATTTAGCGGGCTGGATTTGGCTTTGAAGGCGGATGCACGTGAGAAAAGTAGAGAATGCATCCTCCTTGTAAGGGAGCTCGGTTCTGCTTCTTCCGGCGGTGTGTGTAGCGCCTTGAGCCCATAATGCTACATGGAGTTGTGGATTACAAGGGCCCCTGTAAGGATCGACGAGGGCTCCGCGACTGGGTCGTTAGCACCAGAGGGACTTGACTGGTAGGAAGGCACAGGCGTGAGTACTTCCCATGACGGGCGACCTCGAGAGACAGGCGTACTTTACGACACAAGGTTCGGAACGCGCGTTTTCTGCCGAGAGAATCGGAGCGTGCGTTTCGGACCGGGAGAACGCGGTGCTTCTGCCTGGCACCGTTTACATCGGTATAGTCTTTCTCGCCCGCGAGTATAAAGGGCACAGTAGAGCGGCAACGTCAGACCGCATCTGGCAGAATGTATGACGAGATGGCTCAGTCGGCGCTATTTACACCGGGGTCGGCTGCCTGGCTCGCCTTGCGAGTTCCAGAAATAGTTTGCTTGCATCCTAAGCCGCCTGACCTTTGGCCGTGAGATATACGTAAACAGCGGAGTCTCACGCGGGAATGTAAGCGATTGCCTCATGGTGAGAAAGTGAGCCGATTGGTTGTGGTCTTTCGGCCAGTGGGAAACGCCTGTCGGACGACGCGTCGAGGATTCGCCGGTCCACTAGAAGGGGATGAACCAACGAGCGATTTTGAGTGGAAACGAAGCAAGTGAGTTTAGTTCGTGCTGGAGCTCGTGATGCTAACGCTCCGGAATCGAGTCAGGTCGTGGAGACGTTTGTCCCCGTAATCGGGACGTAATCCCACGAGCCAGCCAACTCCCGAGCTTGGTTAATGCAAACACCTAAGCACCTCCTTCCCAACCCCGTACATGGGAAGTTACCCTTTGCAGTATTGTTTCGTTTATGTATTTTCATTCGCTACAAAAGTATTAAATTGTTTATTGAAAATTAACTACCAAGTTCAACTGAAGTAGTCGTCAACGGCCAAGGGAAGCTACTTCGTCTCCGACAAGACCCACCCAGCTTCCCCCAACGAAGTTCGTCACCCCATCCGGACCTGGCAACCCGGACGGCGCAAGGTGATCAGCAAAAGAACCCGTACTGGGCCCCATAATGGTAACTGGAGTTGCCCAGAGTGAGGAGGTTTGTAGTATCGGCCGATCTACCTGGTGGCTGCTGTGCTAAGTCCCGACAACATAAGCCCGCTGCGCAAGCCGTTAGTACGTTATGATCTGCCCCGTGACGTGGGATCACGTAGGGAGATATACGCTTCGTCATTTGGGGGCCAGGCTGCACGCGCCCGCTTCTCGTGGCGCCGAGCAAAGGGCTGCATCGCGGACCTCGTGGTACGGGCTTCGATTCCCGCTGAGCCGCTTGGAGAATTATAGTTGCGATTAATAACGCGTAAATATGAATACCTACGAGTAATCCTAACTACAAGTGTCATGGACCGTGTAAGCTTTATGTCGCCATGGCGTGCACGTAACGCTTTTTCGTCGCACTCGAGCGCGACACTTTTCGCCCGACGTCTAGCCCATAAGCACATTCTGTTTGAATACGTTACTCGTTCGTTCCCTTTAAAAGTAATCGAGTCGCTACTTCGTTACCGATAAAAGGAACTAGACTCAGGTATTGCGCGAAATGTAGCGTGTCGTACGAGGCTTTCTTTTCGTTTTAGCTGTTCTAGGACTGCTGTCGAACGGGCGGACGTCTTTGTCGCGCGTGCGTAGCGGCGCGCCAGCATTACTTACCCCATTCCCCCTTCTCCCCGTGGCCGCCGTTAAACTCGCCCGCTGCCCTGCCAGCTGCGGACGAGCCCACGCACAGGCTCGAGGGAGCGTCGGCCCGCCGAGCCTGTGTCGGCGAGCTCCCCGCCGGCCTCTCCTTCCTCTCCCCGTGGATCAATGAGCGGTGGAGGAGGACACCCTGCCGCTATAGAAGGGAACCGGCTCGAGACAACCTCGAGACGTGCGATGGAAGAGAGAGGCCGAGCCGTCCCCCACAATAAGCGACGCTGTCTGTCTGTCTAGGCGCCGCTTCGCGATTTCTTGGCAAACTGTGTACGCTACGGTTCGTGGGTCCGGCTTCATTGTCCAGTCTCTCCGACCGGAGAGGTTGGACGAGGGACCTGGAACCCACAGAATCTGAAGAAAACGAAAGGCCGGAGAACAACGATTGACTCAATTGGGCACTCTTCGAACCCTATTTGTGTTTTCAATTTTGGTGCCTTCTTTGTACAACATGCAAAACCACCCTCCCCTCCTCCCCCCAACTTCCTCCCTTGCTAGAGGATGTTTGTTCTATGCCGGTTTTATCTTATAAATTCTGGGACCACCCGTACCAGTCAATTTTTAACGACATATGTATCGAGACACCGAAGCCTGGCAAAGTATTGCCATACAATCGATACATCGTAAAAGTGTTTCACTACTGAGATGCAAATACACTTTTCAAATGTATCTCGATAGAGATACCCTCTATCGCGATACATTTAAAACGTGTATTTGCATCTACAGTAGTGCAGAGTATTTCTAAGATACTATCGCGATGCATTTGTATCGTAGTACACTGCCATTCCCTGGTTCGTACAAGCCGTCCAGGAACCCAGAAACGTGACGGATACGCAAATTTAGACCGCACATTGTATGGTGAATCCCACCGGTAGATCGGGATAAGGTTCCAGAATCTGCGAGGGAGAAGAAAAACCTCTCCGTGACACCCGCTCCAAATCGACGAGAGCAAGGTGGAGTCGCATTTCTTGGAGTGACGCGCCGGCGACGGTCTGTGGTTCGAAATGACCTCTGCTTGAACTTGCCCGAACTCGAACTTTACGAGCTGAATAACATCTCCGACGACCAATCAATTATGTTGCTGTCCACCGGGAGAAGGAATACCCGACACACGTCGCGAGCACCGAACCACGGAGCCCATGTCACAAACCGGAGAAGAATGCATCCCCCACGCAGTGATTGCCACTGGCGAAGCTCGGATGGCTGGTAAGACATGAAAAAAAAAAACACAAACACACGGAGGTAGCAAACCTCTCACGGTCGTTGCATAATCTGTTCTCGCTTTATTGCGCAAGAAGTCCCCGGCGTTCATGCAGTGTACTAAGGTAAACAATCAGTCGCGGCAACACGAACACGCCTAAACTTGCGTCTGCTTTCTCCTTCAGATTTTCTGTCGTGCTTTTTATGTCATTCTTCCTCTCGGGATCGCGGGTGTCAGCGTTTACGATTTGCCACGCTCCAGTCCCGACTGTGCACCCTCTGAACCATGCGAGGTAGCAGCGTACGAGACGTAATGCACACACCACACGCACTGCCCGTCACCACCCACGTAAACAACCAACCGACCGTACCAAACCGGACATGCTCGGCCCGCGCATGCGCAGTGAAGGGCTGTTGTCGACTTCCGGGGAGATTTCCCGGCAGTTGATGGAGGACCGGTTACGGCGGGGTCGGAAGCGCTCCACGGAGCTTGTGAGACGACAAATCAGCGAGCGGAAGATGACCGACTCGAGCCAGATCTGCGAGTGGAATATGCGCGCAACAAGAGGGGCGCTTTTGGAGCGCTCCAAATCTGCGAGCGGCATTCACCGTTAGGGATTTGCCTGCCAAGTTTACGAAGGCAATCCTGCAAGCCCCAGTGAATAACTGGGAATTATTTAAGGCTACCTCGGGGACCTTTCGACGTGCAAATTACCTCTCACTTACAAGATTTATGCAGCGTTAGAAGGACCGTTATTTTTTCTGCTCTTTGCTCCGAGTTCTTACGCGTGGCGCCACTGAAACTTCCGCCATAAAAAACTATTTTTCGTTTATTTTTTATAATTGTTTTAACGCAGGAAGAGTTCTGTGTCTGGTTCCAAACTTTTTGAGCATTACGTTTGTTACGAAAAGGAAGAAAATAGTGTGAAATGATTAAGCCGCAAGATTAAGCGGAAATGTATGTATTGCTCAAACCGTTTTTTTTTAAATCTGTGTGTGTATATGTGCGAGCAAGCTAATAAAAGAAACTAAGAAGCATGAGGCAGATCGGTGGTCGAATGTGTTAACTAAAATCGCAGCAGCTCAAAGCGCATGGAGCGAAAGCTCGCGCTGCAGAACCCAGGGATCCTGGGTTCAATCGTTCCACTAATCGCCCCTGCACGTTTTGAATCTGGATGAGCATCGTATACCGGCATGCGGTCGTGTATCACTGCTGCGTGATGCTCGTTAAAGACACCGGGCTAGCGGTCGTACTGCACTGGCGAGATCTACAACTGAGACACCAGACGTCTACCGAGGCTGACTATAACTTCCGGCTGTCTAAACAAACACACAACGCGATTATGTTATTAAGAAACACGCAAGTTTACGCACGTATCTACCGACAAAGCAAAAACAAATTTTTCGTAATTTTGACTGTGTACCTAGAATCAAGGTATTCGATTGTTTTCCTTTTTTTTTTCTGGGCACTGCGCGCGAGCAGAAACCTGACTCCCGTGATGTAAAACTTCTGCACCCGCGGCGCAGTGCGGACAGCAGCGCCACCGCAATATCGTGACGTCATAAAATTGATTTGGTGAATATCCAAACGCGACCCGTGGGAATGTCGGGTGTTATAAAAATACAACCATGTTTCACTCCAGTGTAAGGTATACGGCAGACATAAGACATACGAAAAAGGACAGTAAGCGCCGCTCCTCTGTCCTTTGTCTCCTTCCTTCGACTGCGATCATGCGCCGACTGAAGCGATTTTAATTATGTTCGGTGAACTCCCCAAGGTGGAGAACGTATACGCAAGAATGAATTTATTTCCACCTGGGGTCTCGCGCGCTCTTGAGGCTCCAAGACCCTTGAGGAGCTACTGGGATCGATACCCGGAGCAGGCGGATTTTTCAGCGGCGCACCAGTCGCCTGTAGAGGTTGCGAGTTGTGCCCGCACGTCTCAGGTGGGAGTCGAATTGTTTTAGTGTAACTCGAGCGATGCGAGCGAGTGATTGAACGTACCGAGAATCTACTCAGCACTGCGTTTGTTCTCCGCAGATTGACATCCTGCACATGGACGACGTTCTCCCGGACGATTACTCGCTCATGGACGTGGCCTACATCTACGCCTGGAAGAGGGTGAGTCTTCAGTGTCATGTCGGGGACGCGTGCCTACTGAGTGCAAAAGAATGCCCATTTGGAACTTTTAGGGAATCACCTCACACTTTTCGCTAATTTTGTGATGTCACAACACTTTGCAATACTTCTATTTCCCATTACTACGGCGCATAATTCAAATGACAGTAGCAAGTGTAGCGCTGGAAAGCACAGACTTGCTTTTTGATGCCAAGCCGACTGCCAGGTGTTGTGTAAGAGTTTTGTTGGTGGAGAAAGGCGTGTAATTTTCAGATATGATAGGAATTTGCTTCCTTGCAAGGTCCGATTGACTCGTCCTCTCCTTGTGAAGTCTGCAAATGTTCGCACTTTAACTTCGCGGCGGCGGTTCGCGCTCGGTTGGCCAACTTTTACCCGCCGCCGTACACGGCCGCGATGCCGTCCCTGATGGAGGACTTGATCCGGGGTTTGCAGGAGTCTCCCCTACGCCTCGCATTCCGGGTGTACTCCCAACCTGCAAAGCGGCCGGCGCCGGCGGACGGCCCGGTAGACGTTGACGGGAGGAACTGCAGCGGGGAACCGGCCGGGCAGCAGCAGCAGCAGTGCCCCCAGGAACATGCGACGACGCCCTGTCGACCGGCACCGGAGTCTTTGGTGGCGGCCAGCGTGGAGGGAGACGACACCCAGAGCGTCGCGAGTCCGGAGACGGACGCGGGACCTCCTGCGCTGGTGCCAAGGGACGTCTTGCCGGCGGAGAAGGTGGCGGACGCTGCCGTTCCGTCCGTCGTTCCCGCTGCGGAAACGCGCCGACCGGAGACGCCGGACGTGTGAGTGCCTGAACCCGAAGCCTTGGAGCTCCCGGACTCGTTTACCCTGTAGGCTAACACTGTGGTGAGCCAAGGTTCACGTGCCGGGTAGGCCAATTGACCGTTGCGCAATGGGCTCCTGACCAGGCTTCGTGCAGTGACAGAAGGAGAACGTGGTCACGGAAACCAGTCTGCAGTCCGTAGATGGTTGATTGGTGTAGTCCGGATGCGGTGATCCACCCAAGCGAATGCCGTTGGGCGTTCACGTTCTCACTTCCCCGAACCATTCCGTTTTTCCCTTGTCATCTCCCTTGATAGGCACCCCTATTAACGACCTGTCATGAGAGTAGTCCCTGCATAAACTTTATGGAAGACAACAAAGTTGCTGGACAATCGCGTTGAACTGTAAAGAGCATTGAGGGTGGTAGTCTCCTCGTGGAATTTGTCGCATAGTGGCGAAATCAACCTTTTTTTTGCCGACGGAGGAAAAATTTATCATTTAGGCCAGTTTGAATCTAAGCAATTCTACACTTTTCCATATTGCTGGTTTAATCATTGTCTATGTTGTGACCTTAGTCAGAACGTGAAGTGCTCCAAAATATATTGCAGACGTATTTCGTTAGCTTAACCGGGCGGAACAAATTGAAGGCAATGACGTAGGACTCCAGCAATCCAAGGCGCGCCTGTTAATGATTCAGCGCCTGTCCGTGGACTCCTCGCAGGACGACGGCGACCGAGAAGTCGGCTGTCCCTGGGAGTGCCGAAGCCACAACTCTCATCTGGTCGTCCTCCCCGCAGCAGGAACAGCGGCAGAAGGCGGCCGAGCCTGTCACCGAAAGTGTCCCCGTCCTGTCTAAGGTGATCCTCAGCAGTACCCTGGACAGGAGCAGCAACAAAATTACCATCCAGACGAAAGAGGTGTTCCCGGCGGTGGCGCAGGCCATGTCCCCGCCCCGCTCTCCGCAGTCCAAGAAGTCCAAGCGCAAGGAGCAGCGGGACGCCGAGCGGCCACTGCAGCACGCCAAGCACCAGGGACGGCCCCCGGACAGCCAGGACGCCCAGAGGCCCCGGTGCCCCCGGAGCCGTTCCCCGGAGCGACCAGACGGGGCGGCGCCGGCCAAGAACCCGAGGCTGGACGGCGCCGACGACGACGCGGACGGCCGCCATCTGTGCCGTTCTGCTTCGCCCGGCAGGCTGCTTCCCGAGAGCACATCGCTCCCTGAAGCGATCCAGCAGAGCCAGAGTCTCGCCGGCAAGGGCCCTGGGTCCGGCATCCCCGGTCTGCCCGCGTCTCCGCCCCGGGCGCACCCGCAGGCCCCGAGGACCTCTCCCGCCACTCCGTTCGCCCCGAGCGCCAGGAAGGGCGAAGAGGACACGCGGCCTCTGGACCTCACTGTGTCCCACCGCGGCCTGCCGGCACCGGCGCCCGTGCGCAGGCCTGTTGGGAGGCCGCCCCACGCGCTGCGCACGGCGGGCCCACCGGGAACCGCCAAGGGACCCGCCTCGCCCTCCCCGCACCGCAGGGCGGCGGCGTCGTCCCCCGCGGTGTCGCTGTTCCAGAAGCCGGCCGTGGCGGTCAACCAGGCCGCCACGTCCCCGCCCCTGCCGCAGCAGCACCACCACCACCACAGCCACCACCGGAGCAGCAGCAGGGGCTTCCTCAAGGGCGCCAACCTGACGTGCATCAACCCGGACCCGGACGCCTTTCACCCGCGCATCGTCATCAAGAACCTGCAAACGCGCGCTTCCGGTGCCAGCTTCCACAGGATGTGAGGCCGCGTTGCTGTGCTTGTCTCTCTCTCGGATAGACGGCGCGGCTCGCTTTGACCTGCGTCTACTTTCTAGTCTCTCGCCTGGTGTGTGTCTGCTACTTGCGAGCGCGTACGCGAAGCTGTCGTGGTTTGCGCGAGATGGCACCGTTTGTTTGTGCGTGTGAATGGATGGAAGTCGTTGTGCCGTCATCCGGAAGACATCTGGATACACACTCCCTGCCGCTCGGATCGGATTCGTCGAGGTGCATCCGGCATGTGTGTTGTGTGTTCGCGGACGGCCGCGTGCACTCTTCCCTCTCCTCGTGACCCGCCAACACGGGGAGCAGTCCTGACGTCCGTCAGGACTGCTTCGTGTGCGCGCTACGACGTTTGTGGGCGGCAAGAATGTGCGCAGATTCCTGTCCTGCGTGAGTGTGTTCGACACGAGGAATACGTGCCCCCCTGGATTACGAAGGATTACGCTGCATTACCTCACATCACCTTATGCGGTTCTCGTAAACCTCAAGTGTGCTCTTGGGAAAATTTTTGCCCTGATTCTTTCAACAAACTCTTTGATGAAGAGCACTTGGAGAAATGTCTTTATACGTAAGTACGGGCTGCACGCCGAATGGCATAGTAACGCGAATATACGTGTAGTGGCTGCACCGCACCAAGATTGTGCAATATTTCGAATATGCGCCATTCTTAAACTGAGCCATTTGAAAAGGAGGCACTGGAAGTATTGTACGGGGTTTTCATAGACCGCACTGCACGCAATGGTCTCTTTTAATGTTGAGTCAAGGACACACGAAAAGTTGGTGAACATGGCTACAGTTGCTGCGTGCAGTCTCGCAGGGGCTTCATTTGGATGGTTTTCGTGGCCATAAAATTACTGAACTGAGAAGGCCATGATATCATACACATAGACGTTGTGTGCTCGTAGCCATAGGAGGACGTCCGAACGATTATTTGAAAATGGCCGGACGTGCCGGCCACTTTCGGTCGGTTATTAATGACCTTGTTGCGTGAATAAAGAGGTAACTGCTTCGCGTTTGTTACATTCGTGGCTACGCGTATAGTCGCGAGGTAAGAATTTAAGGTCGATCGCCGTGGAGGGAGGCAGACATTAGAATGGGGTATGTCTCGCACAGAAAAATGAAGGACCATGCCAGTTTTGGTGGACGCTTCCTTCTGCCTAGAAAGCCTCCGAAGACACCTAATTATTAGAATACGGCAGTAAAAGCGGAACATTTTCTTATTCTAGTCAAGAACACGCTGAACCTTCGAAATAGCAAATACACCCAGGCCTTGAGTGCTGCACCCCAGCCGGCGCGTTGTCTTCCTTCTGTCCGAATCAAGGTAAGCAGAAGCGATGGAAATGGCGTCGCCGAGTCGTGCTTACTGCCAAAATAAGAGAGGCTGGTTGCTTTCAGATTCGGCTGAGTTTCCACTCAGTGTCTTGATGTCGCAGTAATGGGCATCTTAGTCCCGCGCACTAGGTCGGATCACACAGTATGTGAAGTGCGTCTTTCGAGCTCAGAAATGATCCTATAAGTAATCACCCAGGACAGCTCAAAAACACGCGGCACATTCTGCTGCCTCTTAAAGGGGCACCGAAGTTGATTCTGAGATCGTCCTTTGTGGTGATAGTTCAATCTAGATGCTCTAGGCGTCCCAACAAACCCGAAATCACAATCGTGCGTAGCTTATTTCGTCGTTACAAGCGTGTTCAAAGATCGCGACACGCCCTTTTGGGAAGAATTTTCTTCCGAATGAAGTGGTCGACAAAGGGCGCTTGTCGGCGTGTGGCAAGCGACGGCTTCTCCCGCAAAAAAACCAGCAGTCTTATCCGATTGTGTACCGATCAGACTTCTGAGAAGGAAGTTATAACAAAATCATTCTGAATCTGCGAGTATTGCAGGGCTTTCATTGGTCCACACCAATGTAGTCGCGAGAGTAAAAACAATCCGAATGTTTTTCCATTTCCCTGAGATAAATAGGCGGTTTTGTAGTATAGGACTTGGCATACACCAACTCATGTTTACAAACAAACCGGAGCGCCCGGGGCGCCCTAGCGGACGCCACCGGCGCCGCGCATGCGCGGCGGGGGTGTGGGCAACAAGCTCGCCGTCGCCCATAAACAAACCATTGAAACGCGATGTTATCGGCGTCAGTGTGAGTCCCCCTGCCCTTTTTCGCATTCGAATTGTTGATTCTACGTCTTCCTGGCAATGTCTGACTACATGAGCGGCGTCAGCGAAATTGACGAGGCTCGTTACACTGCGAAACTTCGCGTGAATAATCTGACATGCGGCGATTCATTCCGCGTGGACGCCGCAGAATGAACGCTAAAGCTTGATTCACCAGATGAGATTTCGCTCGCAATTTTCAGTTGCGACGTCGCTCGGGCTGCAAAAGCGTGAACCGTAGCTGAGACGGTCAACGTCAATACTGAAAATCGCAAGCAGAATCGGACCAAGTGAATCAGGCATAACAAGTCGGTGGTGGCCGCTGGTAACAATAATCAACATCTCCTTCTATCTACTGTTTACGACGAGCCTGCTTACCAACCTTCAAATTTAAGTCTTTTGAGGCCTGCACTTACTTCTTATCGCAAGGACCGGGCCAACTTTTGGTGTACGGGCCGGCGTCGTCTAAGAGAGCAGACGACAAGCAGAAACGTTTGAAAGAGCAGACGACAGTTTGAACGATCAGGCGGCCGTTTGAACTTGAAGACGCACTGAACGTAGTCCGCAGGTGGTCCGCACAACTTGACGGTTTTCTGGCGTTCATCTTGGAACAAAACAAATAAATCTGATGACCACAAGTATCCGTGAATTCAACCCAAAGTGCTTCCCGCCCAAGCAATCGTTGTCCGACGGCGTCTGCTTTTCCCTTTTCACGGCACATATCCGGATTCTCTGACGAACCAAGCACGTGAAAACTGACCTTCAAACCTTTCTCGGCACTTTTGGTACGGCCCCAGTCGCGGCGTTTTGACGATAAGGCAGGTTTTTGTCTGATTCCTTTCAAAACAACGCAGGAATACACGTCTGGCATGGGGACTTCTGCCCACAGCCCCAGACCGGAAGTGCGACCGGCGCGCCACCACCGCGCCGTGACGTCACAGAGATGAGTTGGTGTATATGTGGGAACTAACACATTTTAAACAATATAAGATCAAAAACGACCTTTTTCAAAGATGAACCCAGTGCCCCTTCAAGCTTATCACTGAGATTAAAATACTTTTTTTTAAATATGCAACGGTTGTTTAAGGTTAGACCGGGACCGTTGTCCATAAAAGAAAATTGCTGAACATGTGTAGCATAGTGAAACTTGCGATGGACGTAACGTAATCCCTCTTGATTTTTTAGCACCGGGAACGGTGTATATGACCCCTGCGTAAAAGTTACAGCTGTCATGGCGGGGAGCAAGTGTGGTCTGTAGCTGCGGAACAGTGGTGAAAAAATCAGACCGCTGGTGAAGGAGAGGGCTAAATCGGTTGAAAGTTTGACGAAGATTGCTGCAGAGCAAGGGGAAGAAACGGTATTGCGTACAAGACTACGAATATATTTCAACAGTTTCGCGAGGGACGACAGCGAGTGACACACGGACACGTTCATTCGACGGCACTCACGGAATCCAGTTCTTTCTATTCCCAAAGAATCTGGGAGCTCTCAAAACTGGTAGCAGTGCACGGTGCCTTGGGTACCTCGGGGAATACTTTCAACAGCTGATATTCTGTAAGCGACGTATTTTTGCGCGGGATCAACATTTCGCGATTTAGGTCAAACCTGAAGTTTTGGAATAATTCCCGGGACCAAATTTTGCGACGCGGTGGGATCTCAATATAGATTTCGATGTGTTCACATCTTACCGGAATCGTTCACGGGGCCAATTTTTCGCGAATTTTAGGCGATTCACGAAATTCGCGAAAATTAGGTCCTCGCCAAAATTAAGTCGTTTACCAGTAGTTGCCTGCTGGTCGAAAGTTAGAATAACTTTCGCGGGGAATAAAAGTCTCGGTCAGCTTCAAACGACCCTCATATTATTGCCGATTGGTTTTGCGCGTACGTCGCACCCACGATAAAGACGAAAAAAAAGCGTACGTCGCACGCTAAGGCTCGGGGTTCGAACCCCACCAGCCTAATTCATCTTATTTTTCGGCGGCTCTTCTGGAACGTTCTAGTAGCGTCTTGTGACGTATCCCTCCTTGGTTCAGTTCAGAATGATGTAGATTACGTGGCCTTATCAAAGAAGCAAAGTCGAGCAACCTCGCGGCAGTCGATCTTTCGGTGTACCCTTGCACCACGACACACGGCTCCTTTTTGCTCGACATTGTAGACACGAAATTCGCCCCATTCATCTTCATTTATTTTTAGATCCACATCCCTCTGGTATTTTTATACGTAGCAATATTCGTTTACTGCACACTCAAGATATTTGAAATGGGGAATGTTAGAATTCGTAGCGTTTTTTTTTTTTTTTTTCTTTTGAGGGGTATATGTCTACGGTTAGTTGTCCTCCAGAGTTTCTCATGGAGCCCTCACCTCGCAGGGGAAGTAGGGGGTTACTGGCTGGTGGGTAACCTGAGGAATGTGTCCCCTTTCAGAACGAAATGGAACCCACGTGGAGCGGAGGGCGAGGGGAGGGTGACAAGAATGGAGTGGAAGGTGAGGTGTCGCGGGGGTCGAGTGTCGGTCGGGGACCCGAGGGGCTCAGCCCTGCGCGCATGCAAATAAAGGCAAATAGGTTTTGCATTTTCAACGCGTCGTCTCTCCGCTGCTTCGTCGTCGTATTCACCGGCCGTGGTCGGAGAAAGAACGTTTTCACGCCTGACACTTCTCCCGAACCCAAGGAGAGAGATGCTGCTCGTATTCGTAAGTTCCCGTCGAACAGACGTAGTCAGTTATCGTGCTCCGAGGTAAAAAAGGAGGGCCTGTGTTTCTGCGGTGCTTTGTCGCAGTCTACGTCGAGATGTGATACCATTCCTTCTCTTTTATGAAGGCTATATACACGAAGGATTAATTTGCAACGAACATCTACGGTGGGTAACTTACAATGAAATATCCGTACATTTCATTCAATAAAATTGGACACACTGGGCACGTCGCGAGCTCCTTCTGTACAGCTACCTTCAATCCGCGCCTTTCTCTTTTGAAACATTGTGAAGACTGGCATTTAATTAGCAAAATAACTATCTAATCTTTACAGGGGGATCGGTGGCCGAGCGAACTACAGCTCGGAGAGTGGAGCGAAAGCTTGCGCTGCAGAACTGGATGATTTTCGTACCGGCACGCGTTCGTCTAATCACTACTGTGTGGTGCACGTTGAAGACCCCAGGTCAGCGGTTGTACTGCATCGGTTGAATTTCTCATCTACAGCTAGAGACGAGTCACCCGTTGAGTCGTGCTAGCATCAAGGCTGTCAACATACAAGCATCACAATATTTTTAATATTTACTTTTTACGTGGATGTATATATGGTCCTCATTAAAATCCAGCTAAGCGTCATTGGCAGCCCTTTAAATTACTCAATTTGAGGACTACCTGAAGCACGCGAATGATAATGAAACCATCCAAATTTTCGCAGTATGCTCTCTTTTTCTTCTTATTTCTTTTCTTACTGCAAAAATAAATTCCGCATCGCCGAACGACTCCGGCCAAATGTAGCGCTACCGGTCCGGACCGGACACCAAAGTTTCAGAATGAATAATTCATTGTATTCAAAGGTGTTTGTATTTGTTGTTGTTGCTGTTGTTTCAGTTATTTTTAACCTTTCAGTGAAAAAATAGGACCCGTTCTCGCTAGTTTCCCCTTGAAAATTTCTGAAAATCGCTCGTCAGATTTGGATCAGGTAACGATCTGTCCCGAAGTGTGTGTGCATAGGCGCTGTAAGGAGATTGAGCGGGGGAGGAGAGAGCCAATATACTTACAACGCCTACACACACAGACACACACTTCGGGACAGATCGTTACCTGATCCAGATTTGACGAGCGATTGGCATCTGGTCCGAACCGCCACGTGCTTATCACTTTCCAATGCACATACGCATGCGTTTCGTCTTCAGAAAAATTTTCCTCAGAGGGTGCAAAAAACAAAAAAAAAGAGAGAAAGCTATCGTATTTGAATGCTCGAGCAAATAGGGAGTTGGACGAAAAGGTTCTTTGCAAGACTGCGACACGCGCTGCATCATCCGCATATGGGACGTCATGCCGCATGCGCAGTGCTGCAATACCCTTTTTATTTCTTTATTTAGTTTTATGCGAAAGGAAGTTTAGGTATTTTGAATCTTTTCGCCACGCTTTTTCCTTCGATAGGCCCGTTTTTTACACCTCATCAAGCAACACTGGCGGTCGTCATTTTTCGGGAAATGTGCGACTGTGCATGAAATTAGAGGTTCAATTAGGATTTGAAATTCGACAAAGAAGCGTAGGCAGATTGGCACTGGGAGCACACGGAAAGACTTAAATGAGGGAGTACAGGGAGACATGGGCTGCTCGTCTTTTGAGAGCAAGGAGGCAATTAGTAACTTGAAATTTTAGCAAAGGTTGACCAAAATGAATGATACGCGGTGGACACGGTAGATTTTCAAGTATTTATACATGAAAAGTTTAAACACAAATTGGACAAACCGAACCCGAAAGCTTACATTTAAATACACACTGGTGATGGGGCTGAGCAGACTGCTTCAGTGGAAAAGGGAGTTAAAGAGGCAGAAAAAAGGGGGAGGAAACAATGCAGGAAATATTAGCTCTAACAATGTACAGTACAGGACAAGAAAACAGGACATAAGAAAATAAAACATGTTTGACAATTCACTGGGAAGTTTTTTATTGTTTGAGGCGAGAACGGCAATTTTGAGGACGAAGACGAATAGGGCTAAATTTCAGAGGAGAGACTCATTATGTGCTGCATGCCATAATGAGAACAGGTCACAACAGCACTTGGTTTTGAAGTGCACGAGGCTTCGCCCTGCCCTCCCCGAAGGGGTAGCAAATTTGGCCGGGGCCCTGGGTTTCGCTGGCGACGATGGAAGGACGGAAGATAAAAGGATTACAGTGACAAATAGGCGATTAGAAGATTGGTGCAAATTATCTAGGAAACATTGAATGATGCAACTAGGACAGCTGGGGGACAGGCGGGACAGAGGAAAATTGGGACTCCCTCCCGCGTAGCTCCGGTCCAAAGGATCAACCCTGTCTCCCAGTGGGTCTGGTGCTGGGGTAACGAAGACAAGGTTTGACCAGAGCAAAAATTGACGACTCCCTTGTCGGGGAGAAAGCGGGGGGCAATGTTTTTTACTTTTTTTTTTTGCCCGATCCCCTCGAAGGTTACCCTGGGGATATCCTACACTGCCTGGTGATAGTTAGGGAAGGATTCGTATGTTTGCCTTTTCGGGCTTAGGCTAGGTGGCGCAAGCTACCGCCCGTTACAAAGGGTATAGCCATTAACATCCATCGATCCGGGCACAAAGTGCGCGGTTTGAATTTCGAGTCTTCGCCGACCGCTGACGCAGCCTTCGCGTCCAATATGCGCTCGAGTGCGTGCCCACCACACAATGGCGGACTCAGATATTTGCAGCGCAGTATAGCGTCTATAGATGGCGCGCTCTTTTGCAAAGTATCCATTGCGATGCTTCTCTATCCGGAGTGCTATGGAGAAAACTGGACGTATACATGCTGTGTGCATAAACAGTTTTTCTACTGCTCGAGTAAACGCGCTACTGTGGCGGGTAGGGGATTAAGAACCCGGTAAAACCTCGGAGCGAGGTTTCTGCCTTCGATAACACTTCGTCGTACAAGCAGCAGCCAGAGCAGGACGGAAGACAAAGAGCGCCTGCTGGAGGCGGAGCATTACTGCAGATCATTAACTAGTCGCCGGTTGTAGTATTGCCAACAGGCGCAGAGTATATGATCTCGTCCACTTTTCGCAATAACAAAGGAGAAAAGATGCTCGTGTGGCCTGCACTTTTCTAAAATAAGACAGTATAAATAATTTAAAAATATATATATTTTTTCCACCGGATGAAGTTTTGAACACATTGTGTGTACCCCCAAACACGGGTTTATTCCGCTCTTTAAAATTCCTCACTCATAAATAATAATAATATGAATAATGAATTAGCGGGGCCTAGAGAATTTAGTCATATTTAGCGACACACACGTCCGCTAAATTAGGGGGAGTTGTTTTGTGGTGCTGTTTCGAAACGGCGCCACAAAATCACATTTCCTAAGGTTGCGCTCTTCTCGTAGAAACAGACTCGTAATACCGCGTTAAAAAAAGTGTTAAGGTGGTTTCAATTTAACTTTATAGATTCAACTCGTCCCCTCGTCCCGGCGTTTAGTTATGCCTTTCCTTCGGAATAGGCAACTGTCGGGCCACTTTAGAGCCAGGCCCGTTGCAGGTTCTGTATGTAATGGGATGCACTGCCGGCTGCACAGGGAAGTGTCTCGGTACTTCAGTGTGAAGACTATAAGCGGCCTAGGCCATCCTTGAAGCTAAAAGGTGAGACGTTGCTGGGGGTGGAGTTTCATTTGTAATTATTTATTATATTCTCTTACGGAGCAGGAATACCGCTACTATTACGAGGAGATTCTAGCAAGTAGGGCTCAAAACAAATTAAAAAAAGAAGAAAAAGCGGCGACACACACACAACATATTTTGAACGACAATTCAAACAAAGGAAGTGAACAATTTGCACTAGACCCACTGAAAATGTATTTGGTGGCAACGCGTAAATCCTGTGAAGGTTGTCCTGAAGTGAAGGGTAAAACCTGCGAATTTTGGGGCTGAACTATTGACACCTTTTTCGCGACAATATGCATATATGTTTACATCTTATCAAGTCCGAATTCCAACTGCACTCGCAATATTTCTGAGGAATAACTAGATGTCGATAAAGAAATGTCACCGACGTACATCGAAATTAACAGGGGTGCTGGTTTCGGCAGTTCAGCCATTACCACGTTGAATTAACTAGAGCTTAAGACGGTACCTTGCGGAACCCCGCTCTTTAGCTCATGTGTCTTGCGGTTTTCCGTGACTCGCGGCAGTAAATGTATTTCGGTGGAGCTGGATGTGTCTGACCCAGCGTACAAAGCAGCCTTGCACTTTCCGTTGAATGAGTCGCGCAGAGCACATGTGGTTGGCTCCCGTTCACAGCCCAAAAATACTACGAATATCTACGCATAAGAGCATTGCAGTGGTTAAAAAGGCCTCTTCAGTTTAAAAATAGTCATCACAGGAGTTAAAGTTGTTTGTTGATCCTCCCGGTGGTGTGGGAGGCAGGTTCCGCTCCGGTGATGGGCTGGAGCGTGGTGGCACGAACGTCGCTGAGTGACGGGTCGACTCACTGCTTGAATAGAACTATGTGCATTTATTTACACTCTAGTTACAAGTCCCAACTTGGGAAACCATCCTGACTCGTCTCGAGTCTCGACCCCCGTCCCCAATTTCTCTCCAATCAAATCCAAAGTCCGAATCTCCCAAAATCCTCTCCGCACTCTTTTTGTAGGCCCGTAGGGGCCTCCTTTCCCCTCAGGAACCGACCAATCTCTTCAAATTCTACCACTCACACGTGGTACACGGTTCTCCAATGGTCGGTGAGCTGTCAACCTGGCGCTGTAACCGCCAAACCCAAATTCCTTGTAGAGTTGTCCTCTGCAATTTTCCCAGTCTGGCTGGCGCCAACCGCTAAATTATTGCATCGCGCAAAAAGCGACAATTTTACACTAAGCGGCAAAACCCTCTACACACAGGCACACTCGGTTAACATCCACAAGCCGCTCTAAGAACGGGCCGTCCCGGGGATCGTCCGAGCAGACTCCCGAAACCCGAGCCGTTTAACGACCGCGGGGGACCCGCTCCCACCTCTCGGCCGCTCTGCCCCCACAAACGCTCCCTCAAAAACGCCGACCCCAACATAGAAAGATAAACAAACCAATGCCGACGCAACTCTGGAAAGCTCTAACAAAAGAAAACACCTTAATTAATAAGCATGATTTCCATATACTTAACTCCTCCCCACCAAGACTGTTGCGCTGACACTTGATGTAAGCGCAACATAAATTCCTTCTCCGAATAGCGCACTGGCAAATATTCAAACCGACCGCTTGGCCCACAGTTAACCAAAAGCAACAACTTCAACATTACGCTCTAAAAGTTCACCAAGCGCTCATCCGTAAATGTCAACAAAATCAAACGGCATCGATAAAAAAAATGATTACCATTCTACAACCAGAAATACTAAAACGACGAACACACTGGTGCCGCAGGCAAAACGTCTGAGCACAGACCAGAATGGGTGCACAAAAGAAAAATTGCAATGATAGCAGTCATGTTCAAAATCACCCAAACTGCCCCCAACCATCACACACAAGTTGGACCCACTCCTGTACATTCCAGGATCCCGCAAAATCAGTGGTGGGAGCTCTCAAAGCTGTGGCATAATCATCATGCCCTAATCATGTCTGTCTAGCCTGACAGGCTTACCAACGCTATAGCTACGAAACACGTTTCAAATACGTGCGGACACCCAAACTTCTCCCGTAGAGAATTAAGACTGAACCCCAAAACATATATATTTTGTAGAATATAAAATACCGAGGGGCCAACCGAACAGCAAAAGAAAAATTAATCAGGAGGGCAGTGAAATAAATGTAGGCTAAAGGCGAAACAAAAACCCAGTAGCCTGGCTAGCTACCCCCTAATCGTGGCCGTCTTGTCGTCCAGCTCGTTGCCGTCGAAGACGTTCTGAGGACTGCCTGTGGCGGCGCGCAGTCGGTCGCTTCCACGACACTCGCTGATCCCGAGCTCAAACTGGATGTCTGCTGTCCTCGCGTGCGAGCTCTGGCCGTTGGCCGGAGTGGCTTCCTCCTCTCCTCCGTGCTCATTTTGCGCTTGCCGTTCCCGCAGCACCTTGCGTCCACAGTCCCCCTTCTGGAGTAGCTCGACTCAACCTTCTTCCTCGGAGTCGCCCTGCGATGCACCGCCGGCTTGACCTTCGGCGATGACACGGCCCCGGTCCCGAAGTCGGTGCCTCTCCGCAGTCGGGGCTTCCGTCTCGACGCCTGGATCGGAGGGATCAGGACCCTCTTCGCCGTCCTCTCGCCGTCGTCCACGTTCTCTGCATGATCGTCCTCGTCGTAGCCCGGAGCCGATGCAGGGTTGGACCCGGAGTCCTTGTCGACCGCCGACTCCGACCTGGCGATGCGCCTCTTGCGCAGCCGCTTCTTTCCAGCCTGGGACGGCCCTTGCCTCCCCAGTGCTGCGGTGACCGGTGCGCCGGGGTTCCCTGGATCCCTGCGCTCGATGTCGCCAACCAGGTTCGTCCTCTCGTCGCCGCCGTCACCATCGCTTCCGCTCTCGCTCTCGCCTCCTTGCGTCACCGGATCACCGGCGGGTGCATCTGCCTCGTCGGCGCCAGCTCTCCTCTGAACGTGCTTCACCACGCGGCCGCCGCGGTCATCGCCGTATGCGTTCTCCTCGCGGTC
The DNA here is from genome assembly GCA_037355805.1 of Ixodes ricinus. Classification (NCBI taxonomy): domain Eukaryota; kingdom Metazoa; phylum Arthropoda; class Arachnida; order Ixodida; family Ixodidae; genus Ixodes; species Ixodes ricinus. The sequence continues at coordinate 2,034 of JAZHYW010025852.1, read as the reverse complement.
TTCTTCCGGATTTTCAAGCTTCTGCCGCTCATTCAAGATTTCGGGCAACCCGTCGGCGTCGTCCGTTTTCCCGGTGGGCTTGGGGTTCCCCCTACCCGTCTGGACCGCCGGCTCGACCTCGATGTCGCCGCAGTCATCGCTGTCCGCGTCTGTCTTCCCGGTAGGCTTGGAGTGTCCCTTGCCCGTTTTGACAACCGCATCGGATGCGCCGCCCGCTTCGACCCGGCCCTCGTCTTTCCTACTGCGGCGCGACTTCTCTTCTGCCTGCTTAAGGTTCAATTGGGCGATCTGGAGTCTGGCTTTCAGAGCTGCAATTTTTAGCTCAAACGCGTTCTCGCTCTCACACCCTTCGCCGCCGTCACCATCGCTCACGCTTTCGCAGCGCGCCTCGATGTTCACCTGTGCCGGGCATGTCGTCGACGGCAGCAGGTGACTCCACTCCACCAGGTGTTGTCAGTCTTGACGACCGCCTCAGATTTTCCGCTCGCTCCAACCTGGCCCTCATCTTTCCCACCACGGCGCCAATTCTCCTCGTCCTGATTAGCGTAAAATTTGGCTATCTGGAGTTTGAGTCTTAACGATGCAATTTTTAGCTTGAGCGCGTTCTCCCTTTCACTCCCTCCCCCTTTTGATACGTCGTCCAACATCGCCGGGCTCTTATCACCGTTCTCACTCATTGTACCTCGAGCTCCTTTAGTCATCGACCGCGACACCACTGACATGCGAAACCCGGAGGAAACAGAAATGAGTCCCACCTGTGTCAGTGCGCCGCTCCTGAGGCGATGACTCTCCGGTGTCGCTCGATGTCACCCGTCGGGGTCGGTCCTGGGTTCGGGTACCGGCTGGTCCGCTACTTCGGGTCGCAACACCACGCAACCTCTCACGTAGACGATGCTGCGTCGTCGATGCACGTTGGACCGCAGCACACGAAGCTTCTCGCGTAGATGTTGCTCCGTCCGCTCGTTCTCTTCGGGTCGTAACCCACAAGGCCTCTCACGAGGATGTCGCCTTGTTCACTTTGGGTCGAAACCCACGAGGCCTCTCACGAGGATGTCGCCTCGTCCACTTCGGGTCGAAACCCACCAAGACCTCTCACGGGGATGTCGTCCTGGTCACTTCGGGCCGGAGCCCACGAGGCCTCTCACAGGATGTCGCCTCGTCCACTTCGGGTCGAAACCCACGAGACCTCTCACGGGGATGTCGCCTCGTCCACTTCGGGTCGAACCCCCAAGACCTCTCACGGGATGTCTCTGTCACTGGGCCGGAGCCCACGAGGCTTCTCACGGGGATGTTGCCTCGTCCGCCGTTGAGCCGAAGCTCACGTACTTGCCCGCAGGTCGCCGCCCCGTCGTCTCACCGGAAATCGCGCCACCATCCTGTCGACTGCGCCAGTTAAGTTGTTTGTTCCTCCCGGTGGTGTGGGAGGCAGGTTCCGCTCCGGTGATGGGCTGGAGCGTGGTGGCACGAACGTCGCTGAGTGACGGGTCGACTCACTGCTTGAATAGAACTATGTGCATTTATTTACACTCTAGTTACAAGTCCCAACTTGGGAGACCATCCTGACTCGTCTCGAGTCTCGACCCCCGTCCCCAATTTCTCTCAATCAAATCCAAAGTCCGAATCTCCCAAAATCCTCTCCGCACTCTTTTTGTAGGCCCGTAGGGGCCTCCTTTCCCCTCAGGAACCGACCAATCTCTTCAAATTCTACCACTCACACGTGGTACACGGTTCTCCAATGGTCGGTGAGCTGTCAACCTGGCGCTGTAACCGCCAAACCCAAATTCCTTGTAGAGTTGTCCTCTGCAATTTTCCCCGTCTGGCTGGCGCCAACCGCTAAATTATTGCATCGCGCAAAAAGCGACAATTTTACACTAAGCGGCAAAACCCTCTACACACAGGCACACTCGGTTAACATCCACAAGCCGCTCTAAGAACGGGCCGTCCCGGGGATCGTCCGAGCAGACTCCCGAAACCCGAGCCGTTTAACGACCGCGGGGGACCCGCTCCCACCTCTCGGCCGCTCTGCCCCCACAA